>JAQFYC010000947.1:0-42616 GCA_034694165.1 Tomocerus mixtus
TTTGTAACATCTGTATGAAATGTATTTATGCTTTGTGTATATGGACGTTCGTTCGAGAAACACAATAAAGCCTTACTTACTTACTTACTTATTATTATATTAATATGCAAGTTCCCTAATTAGCATGGTGATTTTTTACAGCTTTGCTCTACGATACTGTAGTGTAGTGTTTATTTAAAATACTTTTAGTGCTTTGTATATAATATAAATGGCAGATTAATTTGTGAGGCAGATGGGAATTGACGTGAAATGAGAAAAGAGTCCTTTTATGTCAAAAATGTGGCAAGTGTAAAGAATCTCTTATCTTGTTAGCTTTCCTCTCTCTCTCTCTTAAATGCAGGAAACTGACAAAACGTCAAATTGAGTTAACTTTCACGTCTGTGTCCATTAGGATGTTAAATGGTAAGCGAAACCGTATGTTAGTATTATTAAGCTACTTTTGTACAATATAGTACAACGGGGTAACGGTTTTCGTCGTTATATACTCGGAGATTGTCACTGAGGCACAATATTCAGACATAAAATTGAGAATTTCAATTGGTAAGTATGTGAGAAAATGTTTTAGCTCTTAAAATCTAAGGAACTGTATTAGCCTACTAATACTTTATTATTTATAAAACTACTTATATATAGAATTCTTAGATTAACTCTTCGCTTGGGTTTCGCTTCTTATTGCAAAATAGCATAATCTCTGTATAATTGTCCAATTGTAGATTCCTGCAACGGGAATTAAATTGGTTTAATGTTATTTGGAGAACGTCTGGAGTAAATTCCGCAGTAAAGACTTGCTGGGTAAAGTAAATGAAATAAATATTATAAAATATACCAAAATTATGTATTAAATAGAGTAATAAGAAAGTGCTTTTGATATCTATGCACTATAAGTAGTATATATAAAGTTGGCTACATACACATTAGATATATAAAAAGAGTATGTGTTGAAATATAAGTTTGTGAGTTGACTTAGTTTGTGAGTGTAAGTGTGTGTGACGGGGTGTGTGCTGGTGTTCTGGCTGTCAACTCTGGTTGCCACATCCTTTTGTCAGACGGGGGCTAATTAAACCCGCATCCAGCCAGCCTTGTCAACTGGAATGAGACTCACTCGGGCAATAAGCGTCATCACATCACTTCCCATCAGCCCAATGAATAAAACACAGTCACAAACCCTTAGCCAACTACGCCACTCATAAAAATATCCCTTAACTTATATCTTACACTATTTTATGTCTGTGTGCACTATAGCTGTACTTTTCTTAAGGTACTTAAATATAATTGTAGCTACATACATTATAGATTTCTGATTCCTTTCGATATTCTCCAGTTTAAGTGTTTCACAGTGAATTAGCCATTTCTAAATATTTTTATGGTGCCATGAATATGACCTAGGCCCTAGATCTGGCCTAACTACAGTAGTCTTGCATTTCATGAAAGTTGCATATTGTAATAATGTATCCAATGAATGCAATACTTTGCAATAAAATTCATGAATTTCAATGGGGCTGTAAGGTGCGGGCACTATATCTGTTATCTATTATATATATTATAAGGAAAAAACGTATTATATAGTTAATGGTCCCTATGTCAATGTCACTTGTGCATTTCTTTATCATTGTTGTAAGTTGTAACAAAGTGAAGTGATCTCTGTATGAGGCAAAGTCCCGCTGAGATCTGTTGTGTTCACAGAAAAGCCGTGCCCCTTCAGGGGACTTCACTTCTCTACAATTAAGTGGACTCTCGGAAACTGCGTATAATATGAGTTGTCTTGCGTACCTTCTGTATTTAACTGCCTCGCCCTGCGTATGGTAATAAATCGTAATAGGAAGATAATGTGAGCCTTTTGTGTTCTGTCTCTACATTAGTAGCCCATCTGTTCAACAAAACAACATGAAATTTTCTGGAACGGACTCAACTCAACTGCCCTCGCCTGCAGTTTTTATTATTCCTTACAACTCGTTTGTTATTTAGTTATTTAGTTACTTTGACTTGTGCCCTTATTCCATCTATTACATTTTACATTGCCATTTGCCATCCCACGTATCACTATTTTAAAATAAATTGGAAAGAGAAGAGGAACACGCTTAAGGTATTTAAAATATTTATACATGGAAAATAATAACATAGTTTATTGGCACAATACAAGGTATTCCTTCTATTCAAACGAAGGACGGCGGAAAATTCCTAGCTTATTATTAGGGAAATTCCTTATATCCCATAATTATATTAACTACACACTACACACTCACATAATATGTTAAAATATCCACAATTGTCCATAAAAGGTTCAAAATTCTTTATAAGCGTCTCTCAGCATAAAAATTTGAAGGATATGTTCCAAATTATAGCGATTTTTTCCTTATGGGAGAATTTTATTGCAATTTTGCTTTCCAGTTACGTGTAAACCAAAAAGGGGATCCAAAATTTGTTGCGTACTTATAGGAAATTCCTTTATAACAGGGACCCTTGAATACAGAATGGATATTTGTATGTGTAATAATGTAATAATATGGATAGGGCGGTTGTATTGTTAAAATTTTGAGTGAGATGATCATAATAGGAACTACATACATACATAGTACATAGTGTAGAGTAAAGTGTAAAGTGTAAAAAAGGGACAGATGAGGAAGATAGGCGTTAGTGTAAATGGGCTAATCAATTTCCAGAACGCATCTGTCTTGACAACCCTTGTCTTCCTCAATGATTTACATCGGCTATAATTTTTCACATACGTTACGTTATGTAGGTTCCTACGGAGGGACGCGATAAGATAACTTACGGACGAAAGAAATACGACCGCCATCACATTTACATTTAATGTCTCTACACAACTACGCAACATAATACAATACAATGCATCTAACCTTTGAAAACCATTCATACATATCATATCACATTACCTACAGCCTTACAGCCTTACAGCCTACAACAATATATTATTTATTATAGTTTTAAAATATTACTATACTCTAGCATAGCTTTTGGCATAAGTATCTCCACTGATTTAACTACTTTTTAGTGTATGCAGTATATCTGTGAAATAAAGGTATGTATATAGTATATAGATATTGGAAAATAAAATAATATAGATGAAGGACTTCCCTTCCTATCCTATCTTTTATGAACTGGGCCTTAACAAAGTGTAGATATATTTGTCGTAGGCAGGATTTACCATATTATTTTAACTGTATCTTCGGGATTTAAATGTGTATTCCCAAATATAATTTTTTTCTCCAACAACAGTAGCAGCAGCAACCAAGAATAAAATGTGTATGCCCAAAAAGATGCGGGGAGATTACTACTAAGGGACAAAGATTTTAAAATGAAATACAGTTGTAAAAATATACATCAAAATGCTCATAATATTAAAGTGTCAATAACAATTCTACAAGAACTTAGTAAATTAGGTATCTAAGAAAGTAGGGTTGCTGAGAAAGACTTCGATTTAAAAAATTCCTGCAAGGG
Organism: Tomocerus mixtus; assembly: GCA_034694165.1. Classification (NCBI taxonomy): domain Eukaryota; kingdom Metazoa; phylum Arthropoda; class Collembola; order Entomobryomorpha; family Tomoceridae; genus Tomocerus; species Tomocerus mixtus. Next base: position 3,460 of record JAQFYC010000947.1, read on the forward strand.
CAGTGGTTGAAATAGTCTTTCTGCCTGATATGGCATTTTTTATCTATGACATACATAATATATACAGTAGTATGGAATTATTTATTTTATAAAGTACCTGAAATATAAAGAACATATAAATGGGACCTCTCTTTGATCTTTAAAAGTTTATATAAGTATGAAGTATAGTAAAGAGGTCTGAATTGTGTGCGTCGGTGGTAACCGCAAGGGTTTTGTATATTTTGTGTGGATGAAATAGTGGTGTCAGCAGGAGGGCTTATGATGCCCTCCTGCCCTGACAAAAGCTCAGCAGGGGCCCCATGACTCTTTGTCAGATTGACAAAGGAGTCGACATTTGCTGTTGGCACTGAGACATCCTTCACACTCCGGGACTCTTGTTCGGCTTCACTTTCCTCCTTACAACAAACCGTCCTAAATTATCTTTACTTACTTGTACAGAATATAGTTGACATGACTATGACACTCTCACTACACACAAATATAATACATATTATTACTATTTACTGATAGTTGAGTGACATTCAATGGACACCAAACTGTGGAACACACACGTAAATCTTTCACACTCACGTCATCAACCCAATAATCAAACTCAAACACTCTTTACATCTATCTCTATACATATTATTACAAAAAATATGTTTTATGTTGGCTACACAATACTATAGTGTATGAAGTATGTAAAACATATGCACGAGTCAGCTCTATTGTATAATTTCACTTAAGAGGTGTACTGTACTAAATTCAAATTCATTGCGTGCTCTACATACATATTGTGAAAAATTTCCATGTAACTCCTTTCATAAAACAACAGGTATTAAAAATAAATTGCACAGTTGATTACTTTGAATTTTTAGAAGAAATATGCAAATGTGCTCTTAAACTTAAAATTGCTAAAACTGCTCTCCTTTAAATTAAAACAAAAATGTGATTGCAAAAATCAAAATTCTTAAACGTGTGATTGGCGATAACCCCAATCTTATTTTGTGCATTACAGATAGTTCAGTTAACTTTCATTTAGGGATTTCTGCTGACTTTGAATCTCTTTCTATGCAATGTACCTTCCAAAGTACATATAGACATTGTGCTACACAAACTATAAGGAAGGTTAAGCAACGTAGTAGTAGTAGGTAATGCAATGTAACTGTGATTTGATTGTTAGTTGAGAATAATGGGTGACTAGTGGGAGGGAGACATCCAAACTACAAGCAACAATGCACACAGAGCTTTAGGAATGGAGATTTGAGTAATAAAAGAATAAAAGGTTGTCAATGATGATGAATGATGATGATGAAGGTGGTATGGAAAAACTAACTAACGATTTAACTATTTATCTCCCAACTTGCAACAACATTTTCTATTACATACAATTTACAATATACAAATACAATGACTAGTATCGTAGATAAAAGATAAAGGAGAACAGAAGAGCCACACAGACGTAGAGAGACGGAGTGCAAAGACCAACGGAGGACTCCTGTCGAGTTAAACAAATCCGTTCCGCCACTAAAATCTCTGCGTGAAGAAATGTCATCTCTGGTGGTCTACTTTACCTTCTTCTACTCAAACTTCATCATTACATCCCTACATCACATCATTCCCATCACTACATTTCAAATGTTAGTTAGACAGTTTCAATTTCAGTTAAATTATCAATGAAATTCAAATTCTTAATAATTTATGTGTAAAGAAATTCGATAATAATCCTGAATAGTAAAGAAATCTAAATCAAAAAATGTTATATAATATTATTAATTAAAATAAGTTTGTCTCAGCTTTTTTATTGGCATTCAAAATTGTATTCATAACTTGTCAATTAATTGTGTTTGATTTGAATAGTTTTCAATTATAATGTAAAATCGTATAATTCTCTTATTTAGGTAATTCAATTAGTATACGTGTACATAATTAAGAATTTGCAGAGTAACAGAAAAACTCTGGGGATTCTTTAAAATTTGCTTTTAAACCACAAATGTCAATCCACATAATATGTACTTGTATTTGTGTTGACCATGTCCAAACCTTTTGGGTGGGAGGTGAGCTACTGAACACCGAATCACTAATTTTATAGCCTTTTTGACATTTATCTTATGCTGTTCTTGTTTTGACATAAATAATATATTCCAATCTTAAATAAAAAGATTCTTCTGTTCAGTGCATAGTAAAATGGATAAGAGAAACGCTAACAACACTGCGTAGATATATTCTTATGATTATAGTAGATGTTAATGCCCTAATTTATCCCAATCTCCAAGAAATAGAGCAACTGATGCACTCCGTGTAAGAGGACACGTATTTGTGTATTGACATGACACGACACTGACATGAGATCAATGTCTACTGTTGATAATGAATGATGAATTGACATTCTCAATTTTCCTCATAAAAGTTCCAACGCTTCTTTTTGACAGGAAGATTAAAGGTGGATCATCCATTCTGTGTGTATTTTTACTTATTTATTGCTTTCTATCCTACTTACTTACTATATGCATACGAATACAAACATAAAATGTGTAAAAATAGATTATAGGGATAGTTATGATATGGTAAGTAAGGAGATCCTAGGATTACATATTTACGTTTAGGTAGGATGAGGCTAATGTAGGAACTAATGCGGAATAAATGGTTGCTGTATTTGTATGGATGGATGTAGTGGCAGAGGATTTCGCAATGGAGATGAGATGAGTGAGACTAGTGGACTAGTAAATAGGAGAGATGAATCTTCTTGTCCATGGCATACTTACAAATACGTTATCGCAAGGTTGCCAAACATTTTTTCTAAAGGGACATGTTTCCGTACAGTTTTCGTATATACTTTTGTTACCCGGGTCAATTTTTCTTATTGTCAAGCCGTCTGTCTCTAGCATTTACAAATTTTGGTTGCGAGGCCCCATTTATTTATATTGTTTTATTACATGGGTAGAATTAGGTCTACATTTTTGTTGCCCGAGTCTATTTTTGATTAAATTTGGGTCATTAATCAAATTAATATTTCAGATTCGTGTCGCCTGTCCCGATATTTGCTAAATTTTGGTTGCCTGTTCCCTTTCGGCGTATTATTTTGTCACCAAAGTAGAGTTTTGTCTAGTTTACTCAATTTTATTCCTATTTTGGCTTTTTACGACAAGAAAATTACTTAATTTAGTAATTACAATTAATTCCTTCAAAAAATATGGAAAGCGTTTAGTTAATTATCTTAAAAGCCAATATATTTAGTGCAATTTCGGATTTTATATATAATTTGTTCACTTAGGGAAAGTGCCTTAATTTACTCTTTCCAAAAATCTGGTAGTCTTATATGTTAGTTGTATTTTTGTGTAATATAAGATGAGATGAGACTTGACTTGACATCCCTGAACAGAAGTGAGTGTTTATAGTTGAGTATATCGAAAGGAGAGCAGAAAGTGAGTTAAGTAAAGAGCCGTCATTGTAGAATGATTTATGTGCTGATAGGATCTCGGCTCCTTGGCATTTGTAAACAGAAACTCTCTTTCCTCATCAATCAAGAACACCCGAACAGAACGTTCCAGTCCCATTCAACTTTCAGTTCACTTTACTCAACCTCTGCTCTCCCTCCCACAACAAACAACCCTTCTTCTTACACTTTTATATATTCTAATATTATTAGAGCAATTTTATGTTGTGTAATGTATATATTATTAATAGGGGCATTCAAACAAATGCACTAAGCTAAAAGTGTACATATATAATATATCGCTGTAAAATTTCATCTCGTAAAAGCAACAAAATTTCCACCAATTTAACCCCAATTTCTAAATTTTAGTAAATATAATTTAATAGGAAATTGTATAAGGACTATTAAAAAAGATACACACAATTGTGGAACAATACAATAGACATCTTCAGCCATTCTTTTTCGATTCATAAGCCATCTCCATCTTAATGGATATAAGAAATTTCCCTATATGGAAGCGTTTAAAAGAATCGGAATGCACTGCATTCAATTTGGAAACATTAAAAAATTTGACATAGTTAAAATGATGTGGGATAATTTCAAAATGCGAGTACCGTTATTTATTATTATGTATCCTATAATAGATGATGTTCTTGACTTACCATGCTCTCTGCACGCTGTCCGAGAGAAAGCAGAAGAGGATCATCTCTCTCGGAAGAGTAAATAGTTGAAGGAGACGAGGGCCGAAGAGAGGAGACCACTGTCGTCACTTTTATCTCCATACATCACAAAAAGAAAGACCGCAATGCAAAAAAGTTAGGAAACTTCCTTGTTCACTTCGTCGAGGCTCAAATGGATTGCATCAATCACTAACCTAATTCATCTCTCATGTCATCTCTACTTAAACGCAGAGGCAGAGATGCTGTGCTCTATACCTCCTATTTTTTTAACCTGTTTAGATATTTTTGGGAAAATCGAATTTTAGTACATCTATTTTGTAGCTCATCCTCTAGATGTTTTTCGTTTTCTTAAATTATAATTTGCATGCTTACACGTCAATTTGCAAGTAATTCAATTATATTGACAGGAAATTAGCAAGGCTTCTAGAAAACTGCAAACCAAATTGAAGATGACTTGAACTTGAGTTGAAGAGTATAACCACTAAACTGAAATAACAGTGCAAATTTCTGGAAAGCTAAAATTGGCATAATGAAATTCAAATTTTCAAAGAACTCTTTTTTGTATGGGAATTCCGAATTTTCAGGTTTAGTATTGCGCAATATCTTGATTTCAAAAGAATAGTGGCAAAATTATAAAATGGCAAATATTCTCCAATAATACAAATTCTGCAATATAAAAGGCAAGCTTATACAAAATATAAAAGTCTTTTGTGACAACTAATACTTGCTACTTGTGAATCACAAGTTATAAAATACATTTTCGCTACCATGTCAGAGAATAGAAATGAAAGATGTAAATTTTGCACTGTTGATTGGACAAACAATAATAAATATGAGGCAAATTAAATTTAAAGAAATCTGCACAAAATCAATATTGCAATATTTTGCAAATTGTAAAAAATACTAATCAGCTTTAAATCATGTAATTTATGGGTACGTGATATCATTTGAATTGCTTAATTTGTTCTGTCATTTCATTTGTAATTAATTACAGAAGTTAATTTAATTGAGTTTAGCCCTGTCTTGAAGGCAACTGATAAACACAACATAAATAGTCAAGTTAATGAATGCTGATAATAATGCTGAACTTATTTTCATTTGAGCTGGCATGAATATTCAGAATAAATAGAAGATACTGAAAGCATTAAATCAATCAAAATGTTGATTATTTTCTTGTTTATGTTGCTGAGGAGGACATTAGGAGTCTGAAATTATTTTATTTGTGTCTTAAGGACACAGACAGAGCGATTAGTTCCTGATAAAAATTAAGACGGATAATAAATCAAATGGTATCTAGTCACGATGCGGTGAGATGAAACGAGATGTTGATGTATTTTGTTTTATTACATCGTATATTACTCTTCCTAACCGTAAAGATTGTCGTGGTCGTGTCTTGTTTAATCATTCCTACGTAAACGAGGAGTAAATTTACTTCTGACCAGTTCAGTAGGACAATAATAAGATAAATAGACAGAGATGTTGAGTTTCTTGTATTTTTAACTGATTTTTCGTTTTCCATTTAATAAAATGCAATTAAATTGCAAACTGTAGAAGCGTAAGAGTTTTAATATTAAGGAAGAATCCTCATTTAATGATAAATTAAGAATTCACCATACCATCAAATATAATAAATGTGTAAATCGTTTAAAAGGAGATTATATGTATTACTACCGGGGTATCATAAAATATCTTGTTAGCAATTTGTTTCTTAAGAATAAATTAATTACATTTCGGCTGCAAAAATTATGGTTAATGCAAAATGTATATTTTTTCTAAAATTGTCATTTTTCGGTAGAATCTTCATAGTTTTAGCAAATTTTTGTCAATTTATCCAAATATATGTATAAAGCTCCCTAAACAATTGCAATATTGCCAAACTACGATAAATAGATGGAGCTTTCAACACAGAACGGTGATATTATTCAAAATTCAGAGGAAGACAGGGATATGAGGAATAATATGAATGGCAATGTTAGGAAAGTGTAGCAGGAATGAATTATAGTTTATAGAGAATATGTGGACTATTAAATGCTCCGTTTTGTTCATGCATTTATATAACTGCCATAAATATTACTACATAGTGTCTTAACTTAGTGCCCCTATAAAGTGGATGAAGTGGTTTGGTTTTGGGGTATAGGAATGCAATAGTATAAAATATGATATAAATGTGCACTTAAATCCTCACGGAGAATATTGGTATAAATAGAGAAGAAAGTGTATGCATGTTTGTGTATACAGTAAATGGAAAATACAGGACAGTGCGTTACCCGTATACGGATGCCTTTAATAAAGGAATCCCCCGACATGAAACGGGTTTTACAGTGTCTGTTTGCTATAAATTTTTAGTTAAAGGAAAAATTGCTATTCAGGAACAGATTTTTCATGAGATGAGATGCTTATACGGAATTTTCTACCTATTCAAGATCATTTTATAATATTTGTATTTACAGATATATGTGAGTGTGTATACTAAATATGAATAATTTAATATTAAATAGGAAAGTGTATAAGGAATAATAAAAAGGTACACAAAATTGTGGAACAATATAATACAGACATCTTTAGCCAAGTAGAGAACTCTTTTTAAGCTTTATACATCTTAATGAATGTAAGGAGTCCTTATAAACGAATCCCTATAAAAAGAATCCACTGTAGTAGCTGAGTTTTTTAGTTTAGCGGATAAAAAGAAAGATTGGAATATCTTTTCATATTTTTGGTATGAAAGTGGGAATAAATGTAGAGCGTTTGATAGGAAGGAGAGGAAGGGCGTTAAATTTAATGTTTCATATTTTGCCATTTAGTGTTCTGTTGCAGTGCAGGAGGACTTTGCAATATTCACACACTCACACTACACACATAAACTATCCTTACTCCTACTATAATATAATACCTGACCTGACTATAGTAGATATATAATATATAGTTAATAGAAGAGTGTGGAGAGTAAAGGGTGAAATACGGTCGACAGTCGACACGGAACACACATAACCGAGTTTTATGTGCCCATCAATGTACACATTCACTTCACATACGCCCGAATAATACCCGAACCAAAAGAAGCAGCAGAACCCGCGAATATCTTCTGAATAATATCTCTACACTTTTCTCAACTAAAACAGTAAGTAATGCAGAATGGATCATATACACTATAATGTATATGCACACATGTCACCCCCAAATATGGCCACTAAGGCAATAAAACCTTTAATTACAAAATAATTGTAAAAAGCGTAAAATGTTGAAATTAGCTTCAGCTTACCTTAACAGATAATAAAATGAAAAATATGCAGCCATGTAGATTTTAGAATATGTAGATGTATTTGTGAAAAAACTGGAAATAATGTTAAATTGAGATTTCACATATTTAGTAACTGCCTACATTTTACATCATTGCTTGTACACACATCGACACATGTGAAATATTAATGAAATAATGTTGCATTTTCGTGCTTTCAGGTTAAAATAAACTCTTTTTTCTGCCTAAGACATATGCATTTGTTGTTATACTGTTAGGACGAGAAATAGTATCCATTTGAGAGTTATAGTGTTATGTTAAGTTAGGTTAGGAGGTAGAGTTGGTGCTCATGTTTAGTAAGGATAATATAATGTTGTAGAGTCGTTTAGTTTAGTTTAGTGAGGAGATATTCTGATATTGCCATCCTCCTATCGTCTCCTCCATAAAATAAACTTTTCCTTCCCTGCACTCCATTCCTATGACACTCACTACTCGCTTTTCACACAACTTAGCCAGGCAAACGGCACTTTATCATAATTCTCTCAACAAGAAACTCTATCTCTTCTATATACCCTTTCCTCCACTAATGCTTTCTCTATACACAACCCTTACTTATCTACACGACATCCTATATTCTATCTCCAAATTGCTTAGAAATATACATACGTAAATTGTACATAAGTAGTTATGTATGTAAATAAATACAGATAAATAATAAATATATTATCCATATATAACAAGTACAACCAAGCTTCTGTAAATCTACATTATACTAGCACATACATACTTTAGATTCTATATAAGAAAACTGCATTTATATCCTTAAAATTAGCAGATTGATACATTTCCTTATAAATAGTACATATATTAGCAATGTACTTAGCATTTAAGCTCGAAGAATTAGTTACACTGAAAAAATAAGCAATATTTTATGGTAATAGAGGGAAGGAGCAAAAAGTTAAAATTCTACTTTCAAAATAAGCATGGAGTTTATTATTGTACAGTATTGAATGTCCGCAAAGCCACAAAATTCAAAATATCCCCAAAATCTCCAAACCCAGCCAAGGTATCCAAAATATTAAAGAATTCCCCAAATGTGTCTGCGCATTTAAATTTAATCTACAAAGCATGACAATTATATTTTCTGCCTTATGCTTATGGATCCTTCACGATAGAAATTATGTGGAAGCATATCCGAGTTTTGATTACTAAAGAATGTTTATGTTGTTTTGTATTTACATACGTACACATTCTCTATACAAATCCTAATATTGTATATTATACAATACATTTACATAAGCATATATAATATATAAAATAAACGTAGGATGTTTGTAGTGTTGTGGGTTGGCTTTGGCTTGCGAGTTCCTTTTGGCTTGAAGCCGTAAAGTTTGTCTCGTCTAAAAACGCGGACTAACGATGCGATAAATTCACAGGATCTCAAATTACGATCACTTAGGTTGTGTACGTGGACGTATTTATGATTTAGCGAGAGTCTCGCCGGCCAGAGAACATTATGGGAAATTTATGACAAGAATCCAATAAACTACAAGAAGGGAACATCGTGTCAATTTATCATCTCCACTGGATTCTACATTCTACAGCATTTATACCTTCTCCATAACTCCACACCAAAAACGACTTTGTTTTCACAGATTATTGCCCTCATTATTTTATACACCAGAATTATCAGCTCTTCTGCAAAACTATTCCTTCATCCTCCCTAAATCTCCTACTCCCTTTTATTATTATAAATATACATACCTTGTCCCTTTCCTCTACTTATATTTATTCGGAAGAAATTATTACCATTTAAATACAATTCGTTATAACCTTGGATTAATATTGGGGGGACGCACATAGCGTAATATTTGTTATATCAAAATATAAGCAAAACATAATATACAGGACTTCTGATTGGTTAATGCAAAGTTCCCAATTATTTTTTGGTTTATACTCTTAGAAATTGTTGCAAAACTCATCTACATGTGTGTTCCTTTACTTTAATTCATTGTGTATCTACAAATCCATGTTTTTTAATTAATTTGCCTGGAAATAGTGTATCTTAGTCTTAAGTAGTCTGCACTTACCCTGTAGTGCCATTGGAGAGGAAAGGTTGCATCAGAATAAAGTAAATAGGAGCTCGGCAAAATAAATTGCAGTCATGAAATTCTATCGGGATTTTATGGTCACTCTGTCTTCCGTCTCCGACTCTTTACTCTCTCCATTGCTCTTTATATGATACTATTATTACCTTCTGCTGATGCTCATTCACTCACTAAAGTTACTCTCATTCTTAGTCCCCCCATTTACTTATTTGAAACAGAAAGGGGCGCCTGAAGGAACAAGGCAAGGAAAATCTATAGTTTTATTAACGAGGAAACATAAAACAGCCGTTAATTCCTTAAGCAGTTTTTCATTAAAATTCTTCGGGACATTTACACTATTTCTTATTTCATTTCTTATTTTATTTAGTTAAGTAGCAAACCCCACTCTGTCCCTTCACATGGTATGCATAGCAAAATATTGAGGTAAAATATAAGGGTTCCCTTTCATTAACTTTATTTATCTCTATACCATTATTACCTAGGCTAAAATATTTAGTTTATTAGAAATTCTTAAAATATTCGATGATACTGTACTTTGATGAATAATACAAAAGATATTTTGTCATTAAAATATCCAGGCAAAATTAAAAAATAAATAAATAGATTTTCAAAATTTTCTTGTAATATTTACGAAAAATTCAATTTCAAAAGCCGTTATGGATTTCTTTATGGAATGGTTTTCTATAATCAATTTTAATTTCCGAAAATGATTACATAGTCTTAACCTCAACGAACAAGGGTATTGATTGACATCATACATTGCTTTCTTTCCAATATACTTTCATCAACAAATAATTTAGTTGACACAAAATGATCATTCTTAAATATTAATTTGGTGTTAATTATGTTCTTCAAAATAGTGGATTCCGAATCCAATAAAAGCATAAATAAAAAGAAGCGACAGCTGAATGTGAAAAGTAGCTGTAGTAGATAGTAGATGAATTTATATTATTTATGGTTAATAGTTGAAGGATGAAGGGATTTGTATGTGAGACGGAGATTTATGTGGCATTTGTCTTTTGAACTGCTTTGGACAGACGGAGGAGACGTTCGTTACATTACATTACATAACTACTTTAGTTTAGTTTATGTATCTGTATGCAGTATGCTATGCAGTAAAGAAAAGGAATGGAGAAATGAAAGCAGGGGAAGTTGGTTGTATAGTTGAGTATTAAAGTAATGGAGGACGGTGCAGTGTGGAGACAACGGATAACTCCATTTGCTCCCATTGAAAAAGAAAGATGTGACTGTGAAGGGCAAGGGACGGGATGAAAACTGAGTGAGTGAGTGCAACTTGCCCTTTATCCACCCGCCTTTCTCTTATAAGCGACAGTTACCCGAAAATTATCTTTCTCGATATAAAATGCGATTTTTTCTCAAGGAAGAGAGAATTTAGTAGAGCACAAGGGAAAGTGTGGTTGCTGAAAGAAAGTGTTTTCGATGAGATATATCTATATATCTAGTAATACAGTAAGCTTTGTGTGTACGGATTGTGGTCCACTGTGTCAAAAGCTTTCCTTATATCCACATATAATATGCAGGTGTAGCTTAACTATCCTTACAAATGAAACTTTTCCTTAAAGGAGGATTTCATATACTTTAGGCGACTTAAAAGCAAAGAAATTGCTATATGTAACAGATTTCTCACCAATACTTATTCTGAGAGACGCTTATTTGCATTTCGCACTTATTCAACTATTTAAAATATTTTGGTCTATGTGAATGTGTATTTACTACATATTATAATTAAACAGGAAAGTGTATAACTCTTTAATTAGCTTTTAAAGCACATATCAATGTCTATATGAATTTCTCTGTATCTGTTATGTAATAGAAGGGGTTTAGCACGGACCGGTCAACTTAGAATGCTTCTACGCGGAAAGTACTGTATTTCTAGTAAAAGAGTCTAAATGTATAAAAGAAGAGGGTTGGTAATTCGTTGTGTTGTCGTCGTCGTGTGTTTTTGGTTGTCTGTTGGCTGTGAGTCGGGAAATGTTGGCTAAGAGCATTAGTCGTGACACAAATCACGTTGAATTTGACATGAGAAGAGATGTTTGGGATGTTGGGAAGGCGGAGATGGGCACTTGATGCGACTTTTCCGTTAAGCCGCCCAAAGTAGCTCTTAAGCTGGAGTTACGGCCCGAGAGGCAATCCCCCAAACTGCAGTTAGTCTCCATAGAGTGCCTGACAGATAGCATCACATCGCCAATTCACAATTCCCACCAAAATACAGCCCAGAGCCTTTCCTTATATACAACCAAAAATAAACGACCAAATGATAGCACCGTATTTCTTTCTCCTTTAGCCTATAACTAGGTATATATACTGAATTCCATATGTCATTGGCAAACAGTACCACAGGAATGACAAATAAAAGTAAGAGGAAAAAGTTTCACTAAAAATTTGAAAAAAACGAAAATAAAACACTAGTATATGTGGGGGATGGAATTTTCTATACGTTTGTGGAAATTAATTGGAAAAATCCATTGCGCATGTATACAAGCAATTGTAATAAAGCAAGTAACATTGCGCAATTCCTTAGATGGGCAAAAATTGAATTACAATTGACATCCCATTTACATTAAAGAAAATTAATGGGATAAATAGTGGTGTTATAAATGACATTTTTCTGTATTTCCCTAAAAATAAAAACCAAAAAAATTCAGCAGCATGTGAAAAAAAGAATCAAATTCTTTTTTTCATTTCTTTAACATTTCATTGAAAATTCTTCAGTAAGTGTAATGAATGCATATTAGTGAAGGTCCTACAAGGCAGAAATAAGGATAAAAAGTTTCACACAAAATATCTACTCCAAATGTTGAAGTTTTGACTTGGAGAACTTTCCCAGCATATTTTGGGAAAAAGTGGGAAGGTTGTGGGAAAATTAAAATATAATATTAGCCGTAACCTTCCCAATTCCCACAGAAAGTTTCTTAGCCATCAGGGACATCCATACTTTTTATGTGAGAAATAATAAATCCTGAAACATTGACTTAATTTCAATTATACAGAATTCTTAAAAGAACACAATGAATTAGGAAATAATTAGAAGAATTGGAAAGTAAAAAAAATAATATTCCTGACCAAAAGGGTTTCCCTGCCTAAGACATATACACACGTAATGTATGTTTATAAAGAGTGTGTATGTAGTATGTGCACATCCACACACATGTATAAAGTAAGGAAGAGAGTGAGCACACTGTTCATTCTCCATCTAATCTAATGTGAGCTAAAATATTGGATAGGAAACTCGGGCCTAAGTGCCACTGGGCTTTAACAACTTGCAATTTTGTTGACAAAATTGTCTCTAAATTTGCATCAAGAGGGATATTTCACCTAACTACATACTACATCCCACTTCCAAGACTTTCTTCTCCCTCTAATATCCCTCAACTCATATTACATTCTCCTCCCTTCACTACACTCACTTTTACAAATAAATATTATACCCAGCCTTTTACTTTCACTCTCTTCTTTTACCTATAATTTCATATGGACTTGCACATACACACGACAATGTACAAATACATTTTATTTTTACTTGCGAATAACATACTTTCACTTTACATAATATCTCTGTAAAGTAAAAGCTCTAACAATAAGACTTGCCCATTACAATAATTCCTTGTGCATATTTATATTAATACTTTCTCTACTTTCTCTTTTGCTAAATATTAATTTCTTCGAAATGCTTCTCAACCCATAGTTCTTTCCTTGAAAATAAAGAAACAAATGAGATACCTAATAAATCTAGTACTTTTAATTATTTCTACGTATTGCATTATTTTTTCCGGTAGGGTCATTTTCAAGAATTTGTTGCTTAAAAAATTTGGCTTTCAATATAATATAAATTGCAGAATTCATTGTTAATCTCCAGCTCCGCTCTTTTCATAATTTTGATTTTATATTTTTTACTACTTAAATAAAATACATGTAGATATCTCATTAATCTCATTGTTGGGTTTGGAAACTGCATAGAAAATGTTCTTCTGTGTAAAAATAAGAAAAAAAAACGTGCGTAGGAACTTTTTTTGCATATTACACAGTATGTGTAAGTATTGTGTATGTCTGTTATGTGTATAAAACTATTTATTTCCTGTTGTCATTCCCCATGCAATAAATTCACATTTGTCTTCGGGGGATCGAATGGAATCCTCCACTAAATATACTCACTCTCTGCTGTTCTCTCTATAGTGTCCATTTTGGATAAGATCTTGGGTCGTGTTAAGCTAAATATATGGAAGTATAGGATATATATAGAACGAGAGTGTCACCGACTCAATTGGAGCGTTTTATTTATTTCGGTTATTCTTAGAGTGGAAGTGCTCACTTGACATGGCTTGACTTCACTTCACTTTCAGCTTATCTTTCCATTTCTGCACGCTCACTAATCAACTCTGACAGGGACAGTTAATCAACCCCGAAAAACTAAAAGCAAAACCGAAGACCAGCTACATATGTGCATTTTATATGTTAAGTACGTTCTACATAAGTGATACCTATTTTATAAGATGTAAGTAAGTTATCTCGAAAATGATGCGTTCACATATTTCCTGTCAAAATTATTTATTCGACATATATAGTATATCCATTTTATATATAATCACAAATTAGGGAACACTATTAAAAAAGTTGATATAATTATTTAAGACTTCTTTATTTGGCTAATTTTTGGCTAGATTATGTCCCAGTCACGGTAATTAGACTTGGATTAATTTAACTTTCCGTGGATTTTTTGAAAGGTATATAGTTATGGAATTAAGAAATTCAATTTTTGGAGAAAAATGAAAAGTTAAATAATTGCACACTAAAAGTGAAATCAGTAAACATTTAAATATATGCCAATATATGGAAAGAAAATTAAATGAAATAGTTAATTAGTAATGTTGTTTACACGAAAAGCGAAATAAATGCTATTATTACCATAAGTACACTCGATATATTAGCTTCATAATTTTAAAATTTCAAAAATAGAAATAATTCATTCTTTTTGCTGTTTGTTTCATAAGAAATATTTCAAGTGTCACGTCTGCCTACAATTTTCATGTAATTTCGTATGCTTAGTTTACACATACAAGAGTAATTTAGCTAAGGATGGATGGTAATCTGAAAAGTGTTGACGGAAAGTAAAAGGGCAGGCCAGCCAGGCCAGGCCACCGTCCTGTCCAAGATGTGTCATGTCATGTCACAGTTTAGGTTAGTTTTAAGAGTTGAGACAGGCGGGGATGTTTTTTCTCATTTTTTGAGTGAGTAAGAGTGCGGATGCGGGTAAAGGAGGGAGGAATCCCGAAATGTCGGGAGGGCACCCATAAATTTTCTTTTATGGTGGAGATAAAAGAAGCTTATTTCTTGAATGTATGACATCCGCTGAGCCTATCTCCCCACTACAGCAGGCAAGCAACCGTCATAAACAAGAGTTACGGCTCCTTTCTTCCATATATCTCTTTACTTTAGTGCACGATAGAAGAACTCTTAACTAACGTAACGTAAAGTGTAAACTGTAAAGCAAAGTTAAAGAAACCGGAGAGGGAGATTCCCACTAAACATTCTTTCTTTCTTCCCCGTCCTGTCAGAATCATCTCCCTTTACTCTCAGTTAGTATTTTACTTACTCTTCTTATATGTATGGAGATGTAGTAGATCACATTAAATTGCATTCCTATTTCTTCAACATGATTATTACACAGCTATCTCTCATTCCCTTATTTATTATTCTCTTTTACACTTCACATCTCATAATAATGTCCTCTCCCCGTTTGCAATTATTTTTATAAATTTTTATATATTAAAGTACACTGGGAACAGAAAAATTGTCGCACTGTATTTAAGAAGGTACTTTAAAATATTAACCATATACTTATTTTATTTGTATATTTATCTCATGTGTAGACAATTCTATAAGTCAATTTTTTTTTCGCAAATATTTTGCCAATCTGTCTCTAAAATTAATATAATTAATGCAGTTAAAACAAAAATTGGCTAAGAGGATGCTAAAATGCTGGGACAATATCTTTGTGTTTAAATATACTCACAATGGGCCAACAGTGTCGTGCCTAAAGATACTTTCTCTATTTGGAACAAAAATAATTAGAATTTGATCCATTTTTAAAGCTTAAAATATTGTTGAGTAAAGTGCCTGTGACACAAATATAATGTAGAGTAGTTGTTTGAACATTGCATAGGATATTACTGTGCAACATCCTATATGCAATAATGCAATGCAATTCAAAATGCATCTTCAATTTCATTTATGCACTATTCTGTATGGAAAGCAGTTTTGAGTAAATTCTTGTTTCCTTAGAAGTATACAAAGCCCATTACATTATTATTCATATATAGGGACTAGTATATAGAACTGGACTTCTGGAGTGCAGTTTGAATTTAGAATGCAATGTCTAGTATATGTATAACTAGCTACAGTAATGTTCCCTAGAAAGCAAGGGAACGTGAACATTACATTTGCATTGTCATTTTTATCTGGCACTAAACAAAACATTATGTACATCTACACAAAACACATTGCCTTTTTATTTTAGTCTACAGTCTACAGCAGCATAAATATGTATAAAAGAAAGAGGAATATGACATCAACATACAGCCTCGTAACATAATGCTACAGAAACTTTATTTTATGACACATAGAGTCTCATTATTATTTCTTTAGTGCTTTCACATACTATTATACTATCATACTACACTAGAAGTGCATTGGGTGGAATGGAGAGTAGAGGAGACAGAGTTTGTATGGAGAAACATGTGTCTTTGCTCCTTCGCTTACTTACTTACTTAACTTGTAAGTTGAATAAAAAGCAAACCACAAATTCCTCTGGAATGAGACTGGCAGGTTATGTTGAAGAGTGAAATAAAAAGTTGGTCGGGTGAGCTGAAATAAATAAAAGGTGAAATGTGGAAGGGAAATGTGTCAATTACTTTTTAAGTGTTATCTGGGCTAAGCAAAGACATCCGTTTCTTTATACAAAGACAAAACAACATGTGCAGAATATGCTACTGTTTTAACTGTAACATCAACACAGCGACAAACAACCTGGTTGATGAGTATAACTACATTTCTGCTAAATACTTATTACAGGGATGACAGGAAACTGGGCACTTAGCAATAGTGAAATTACACTCTACTATCAAAGGAGCTAATTTTGATAAAACACTACTCTACAGTTTTCCAAAGTTGGGTTAAAATTAAATAGTACTTAACTTAACTTCATTCAACAATAAACAAATATACTCACAACCAACCTAAATAAAATGCTGTGCAAATTTTACTATTTTGATAATTCATTGAACAGGGGACAGATTTTATGCAACCTTAATTAATAAAGTTGTTACGTTTTACTAGAAAAGTAGCATCAAATGTTAAAATTGATACAAAAAATATTGAACATGTTTTTTTGCTACTATTTTTAGAAAATGTTTCAAAATAGTAAATTATTTACGCAAAACTTTTTGTAATTGATCATTTGTAAATTTAAGTTTTGCCTGTTTTGACAACCTACTATAATCCTTATTCCCGGTAACATTTAATACGTGAATACAAATAAGAGACTACTTATTTAGATTATCAGATAACTTCCCAATACAAAGCAAATCAACTAGTAACTACATAAGTACATAACTTATAATAAATAAGTAAAAAGTAGAAAACTTGCTTTGTTGGATTGAGACAAGGGAACACTAATAAATCTAATGTTCTCATATGCATAACAAGTAGTACCTACAGATACATACAAGTACAACCTTACATAATATACATACAAGTTTAACAAGTAAACGGTAGCTATTGTACTTTATTATTTAGTGTATGTAATTGTAAAGTGTGTAATAAATTAACCCTACCATACTATTTAACATGCAAGTACTGTAACAGGGAATATTATTGTAATTGTAATATTGTAAGCCAGAAAAAATGTTTTCCATTTGTGACAGATGAATATATTAGCTTATTCGAAGAAATGTAATATATTTTAATGAAAAGGTACATGTGTGAATTATTTACTATATTTATGTATCTGTATCTATGCATGTACAGAGTACAAAAGCTGTCATAATGAGAGTAGTACAATTATAATGTATAGGGAAACCATAGCACAGGCTTAGGACAAGGCAGAAGAGTAAACAGTAGTCAAACAAGGTTTGTATCACATTGTCATATTCTTTAATTATATCTAATCTCCCATTCATTTGTATTTATGTCTTTGCAGTGGAAAAAGAAGAGATTCAACTTTATTTGCATGAGATATACGTAATAACAAGTACATTTATTAATTGTAACTGTATGCTTGTACCTTATATAATAATTGCTTGTACTACAGTTGGAGTGAAACAACAACGACATGACAGGGTTGCTCTGCTCTCTAAATGTTTTATTAGAGTAATATTATTTTTTTTAATTGTAAATTGCACATAAAGGGGAATATTACTATTACAATGTCTGAATCTGCTGGTAGTTGATGGTAAAGAGGAAACATTAGTCATGGCGGTGACAGTAGCGGACAAGGATTCTGATGAGACAATAAAACAATGCAAACGAGAATTCGTAAATAAATCACACAGTAAAGTGAGTAGCTTACTGTCCATGATAAAGATAAAAACACGGCAATAGATGGAAATATACATAAAGATGTGAGTTGAGTGACTGCATCAACTTCTCTCATCTCGTTTTCTCTGTTGACTGTAGCCTTTAGTTTATTAGTCATTATCCTAACTTCTGTACTTAACTATACACGAATACATTATACACTACTTGCAACTAAATATAAAGAACCCAAGTGCGATTAAATATAACCTATTTAGGTACTTATTTATTTACATGAAATTAGGTGTGTTGTAACAAAAATAACAAGTCGTCGTCGTTATTTCAATTGTCATGAATTAGCGAAGCTAATAGAAGAATGAAAATGAACGACAGAAAGGGCACATTGCATTTAATTCGTTTTTGAATTGAAAAATTAAAATTGGGGAACTTACATAGTAGTAGAGAGCAGAGGAACCTTTAAATATTTCCCATTGATTTCATACATTTCATTAATTTCAATTAATTTCATACGTTTCCATTATATCGCTTTTCACGATGGGTTTCCTAAAATATAAAATTAATCCCGGTCTGGGTAATGCAGATGAGCTAAGATACAAAGACACTTGTAACATTTATGAATGAGTATTTAAATATATTTTTTATTTTTGCATATTAATTGTTGAAAAAGGTTTTTTTATGCTTATGTTTAGTGTGAGTGTACTAGTATTCTATTAGTATTACTGAATTACAAAACAATAAATGCATTTAATATCACGTCTATACTGTCATACTAATGAAATTTATAATGCATGAATTATTCTCTCAACAAGAGAGAATAGTTGAGTTTCAATATTTTTTACAATTTGTCCATTGAATGCAATAACTAACTAACTAGCTTTAACTAACTATACATACAGCAAGTAGTTGGGATTTTAACTTGTTTGTGAATGCTCATCGGCAGCGTGTATTGTGTTCTGTTGTCGAGGGACTTTATTTATGAATGACAGTTTCTTGAGTGAGTGCAATTGGAATGGAAATATTTTATATCCTTGTATTTAAGTAGTCTTTTATTTAGATTTTTGGAATTGATTCCTAATTCTTAACAGTAGTAAATAACTTAATAAATAAACTTAAAATAATAAATAAACTTTTTAGAGAATATAATTAATAGATAAAGTATGTTTGGATGAGATATTCATTTCAATTGCTTTTATTTAATTCCTGAAACCTCCAACAACGAAAAAATAGCTAAAAGCTGGTCGGACAGCTCAATTATAACTTTTAATGAGTGTTCTGTTCACCTCTGAAGAGTAAAGTCACTTGACTTGACCATCTGTACAGTCTCCTTATTTATTTATTAGCTACAACATTGATTTGAATTGTGTTGATCTGACTTTGGCTTCTTCCCATCCATTCTGAGCTATTCAGATGTCATGTCGTGTTGTGTACGGGCAGCAATTCTTTTATTTTATGACACTTCACTTCACTCAACTGGCCAAGGCAATTACTTATACAAGTATTTAACATTTCCCTACTCCTTGCCTTTCTCATTTGTATATTATGTGGGTATAGTACTACTCTATGCCAAATCCAAATACGACGCAGGGGCTGGATATTCATCATCTTTTTGCATGGAAAATATTAAAAAATCAATTTAAAGAACAAACCCCCAGTTACCAATGTAGTTGCAAGTTTATTATAGCTTACAAATATTTGCCATTGTTTTTTCTATTGGTAAGTAACAATACATATTAAGATTATGGTCGAGCGCTTCAGTAATTCGTAGCATTATTTTAGATATTGAAGAATATTTTCCAATTTGGCTCATACTCAATTTGGTATCATTGTCGTAGTTAATTAATACATCCAAAAGTATGCCATATTTTTGTTTTGTAATAATTTTCAAATGGATTGCAATATATTTTGAATTTCTGCCCTAGATTTGAAATTGTATTCAATAGTTTATAAAATTAGTGCAATATTTTTCAAATTTTGTAGTGTTTTTCAAGGTTCCATGGAAGTAGGACAGGAGAAGGTTGATAAATGAAAACTGAAGTGAATGTAACTGTATTTTCCATGAACAATATCATCATGAAAATATCCGAACCGAAATATTCGAATCAGCAACAATAAGCTTGCAATGTTCCAGAATCATGAAAAATCATGGACAATTTAGGATTAGAAGAAATGCAAGTGTACCCGACAGTCAAATTCTCATTGCAGAAGAAATAGTTTTAATTTGTAGGAATTCAGATAATGATGATTTGCATATTCTTCCGTAATATTTATTTTTCTGTTTTAATTTATGAGTTTTGGAATTTAATGATTCCTATCCGACCTCTCAGAATTAGGTACCTATGCCTGTGGATGCGAATAATAATATTAATCACTCAGTTGTGTGTATGTTGGTAATTAATATGAAACTTGACTTTGACTGTAGCAGACTTGATTTTATCTCCTGCACATATTAATTACAATACAAACGTATGTATGTCTTTTGTTTTGCAATTTGAGATTTTCATGAATTTAAATTATATTGTTAATGGTTTAGATTATCATTGGAGTTATGATGATGGTGATTGTTGATGTTGATAGTAGGTACATGTAAGTATACATACATAGTCGTTTTATTTCTTATAACAAGTACATAACGTAGAGATATTTATCGTCATGTTCTGCATGCAGAGTCAATTGAGTTGAGTTGAATGATGAGTAGTGGAGTGGCATGCCACAAGAATGCAATGCAATCCTTTGCTATGAGCAATCTGAGTGACATCAGTCATTAATCATTCGTGTGAAGATACAATACATTACATACCCTTCCTTGCTTGCCTACTAATATAACAATTTGTGTACTAATAATCAGGGATCGGAAATACGTTTAATTAAAAGTCAAACATTCACAATGATAAAATAATTGATTAAAATGTCAATAAAGATATATTATATGGCAGGAATATTTTAGACAGTAGTTTTCAAATAGAAGTCGAAAACTTTTTAGCATTACAAATAGAATTCATACAAATGCAAAATGACTTTCCGTTTTATTTTTTTAAACAAAAGCAAGCCTTAAATTTTAGGAAAAAATTGGAGGCAGTATTGCAAACACATCTTCAAAATATTGCTATAAAGGTTACAAAATGTGTATATGTAATGAAAATTTCAAAATGTTGGTTACATAATTATATTGGTGTCTCAAAAATTTGTTTTAAAAGTGCCAAACTTTTAAATTGTGCGTGTAAGCCTCATAAATAGTTTTGAAAATGGGTTAAAAATATTTTTATTTAAGAATATAAGATATGCGCTATTATGGTTATGTAACTGATTTATGGAAATATCCGGACCCTGGGCGATATTAATATTTGTACACATTATTACGTAGTAATAATTGTTAAGATTGATAGAGAGCTAAGAAATAATTAGAAAAGAAAGGCCGTTTGAATAAAAGTTAGTCTTCTATGAATGAATGTACATTTAGCTCGGAGGGATTTTAATTAATTAATTTTGCCATGCAGATGGTTTATAGTGTCTTGTAAAGTAGATAATGTAATTCTCTTCCCTTTCGGCAAGGATTCCTTAAGATAAAATCTGCTAGGACTTATAATTATTAGTGTAAAGTATGTCCTCCTTTGTCTTAGCTTCGGGATGGATTGCCTACCCAGAGAGTTGTCAATCTTTGACAGTCACCGTCTGTCACTGTCAAAATGTCAAGGCTCCTTATTATTATCTCCACTGCAGCTCAATTATATTTTATTCCTCTCTTAATGGCCACCATCATTCATTCCACACTATCTTCTCACTCATCTCAACAGATATTTAGTTGAATTCATTCCTTTAATGTACATTTCGCAAGTATCAAATTATATTTCGCAGTCAATCCAACAATGCTACCATGAGATTCTGAAATTGATAACATTCTATTTGAACAAGCAATAAAATTGACTAATATTTTGAATATTCTTATTGTAATAGATTGGCATTTATTGTTGTAACAAGCTTTTAAAACAGGAAATCGAATATCCTGCAATATCTGTATCAGTATAGATTTTAGAATTTCAATTATTTATTATTTATTTTTGCACCAATCTTCAATTCATTCAACTTTTTATGTTACAGAAATATAGAGGCGAAAAATAAATATTTCCCCTACCCCTCCTGTGAAAAGAATGAAATAAATAGGGTAACACAACATTATTGTTTCATTTTTCAATTTAAAATATTGAATAATAAATGATACCAATTATGTGAATGTTTATTTTCCATTTTCTAAAACAAAAATTGTTATTACATAAAGTATTATATCCACAAGTTCAAAATTAAAATGTGAAAAGAAAATGACGGCGTATTCAAATGTTTCAAACGCCTTTTCCCTGATTTAATTTTTAAGTTTAGCATTAGAAATGATGTTTAATTATAAGATTTCCATTTACAAAAATATAATTTTTGTCATAGTTTTTTTTAAAGAGCTGATTTAAATTGTGAATTAGTTTATGTGATGATAATGAGGATGATTTAGCAGATAGACGACATTACGAGTTCTATTTTCCATTGTGAGTTGCGTTGATGTGTTTGTGGAGAGAATGTGATTTGAGTGAGTGAGAGGATTTCAATTGAATTTCTTTGTCGGTGGTCTTCAATTCAATTCACTCTCCTTCTCAGCCCGACAGATTTGCATTGTGATCTCATCTTCTCAACTCTTAAACTCTCTTTGTTATTTGACTTTCAACTATTCATTTCTTAAGTTAGCTCTCTTATTCTTATTTTGTTTCATTTTATGACTCCACACGGAGTTTGTTCCCTTTTACAAAATAAATGCATACCTTCTCCTATAAACAAACGAGAGCATTATTCGCATTCACCTTATTATACTAGATATGTAAAATAAAAATGATCTTTATAATTTAGGAATGAGTTCTTTCGATATAATAAGTCGTAAATCTAGCCAAAAGAGCGGAATTATATCCAAAAATTATTATTCAGAGCAGCTTTTTAAAAACGAATTAACTTCAATTGCAACTTATAAATAGATTGATGGTTAAGCGCATACCTATACATAGCAAAATGTTATGTTGACTACACCGTAACCTTTGAATTTGGCAGAATTTTAATTTTTTGCTTACTTATTAAAATAATTTGTCAAAAAATCTGATTTTTTGCCGTGCTAAATTGTATTCCTAAACTAGTAATTTTTTTTCTCTGAAATTCCTGACAAAATTGTCGTGAGAAAGTATAAACGCTGCTATAAGTACATATTTATGGGTAAAAATGTAGCCCTATTTATTTTCGTTCTATATTTCTGATTCTTTAATCTACTGCGTTTGTTTTATTTCCAAGAATATTGTCAATGTGCAAGGTAATGTGTTTTGTATACATTTAGTATATCTGTGGGAGGGTTGTACGCAGAATGAGAGTTCTTTTGTGTTGTTAAGAAGAAGTTTGTCTTGATGTGACGGTGAGTTGTGTTGAGTTTACTCTTCTGTTGTCGAGTTGACTTTGACGTTGACGTTGACATGTATTTACATGTATTTGAGAAGAAGAGAGGACGGGTTGCTTTGAGGTGCTCTCCTGCTGACAGGTGTCCACCTCCCGCTGACTACAAGATCACATCCTCCTCCACCCAAACACTAAATACTTACATACACACATTTCACTTTTCTTATATAAAATATCTACACAATGTACACTGTACAACACCATAAGCTATACATAGAAAAACAATAGGTAATATAATATAATACTTGTATTTGAGTCTTTACATTTTACATACTACTACTTATGTATGTAATTTTTTAGTTCAGATGTAAATCACTTAGAATTCTTACTTATATGTACATAGCATTACATTGTATTGCAAGTGCAAGTTAGAGCTTTATCAAAATTAAACGAAAGTTAATGTCCTTTTGACTAAATCTTGATTGGAATATTAGGTTTGAACTTTGAAGTATAAAAAGCACTAAATACGCTACATATAAAGTATTATATTCAGTAATAAATTAATTGTTTCATTCGTAAGCGGTGTACTAAATATAGAATTATTATGAAAAGTGTTAATGATTTTCTGGCAAGTACGTACAATTAGCAAAGGTATATTTATAGAAGGAATAAGTTAAAGATCAAAATGATTTCACTCCTTGTCAATTGAAAACACGAATTGGGCAATGTAAAAGTAAATGTAGATCAGTAAAGGGGAAGATTTAATTATTGACGCCTGAGACTGACATGTCATTGTGAAATGGATAATGTCATAAAGATAGGACGATAAACACTCATTTCGACTAAATGGCCTTTGATTCAAGGCAAATCTCTAATTAAGTTGTCAGGACACTCAGGACACATTTAGCCCTCCAACTAAAATAAGTCAATTTGAGAATAACTCATAAAATATTCGTATACCTTGACTAGACTAACCTATCATTACATATTTACGTATGAGGTACGGTGCCAGCTAAAATATAATATTTACTTACATTACACATACATGTGTGTCGTACCAGACAAAATGTCATTTACAGACATTTCATTATAAATAAACGATAGCCATTATTAGAATTTAGATGTGTGTATTCTGGTTGTAAATGATCTATAAGTAAAAGTCTGTCTGAAACATATTATGAAGTCATGGTCTACATACAAGTCACATTAATTATACAAATAGGTACATACATCGGCAGTTTACTTTGCAATGACTCATTGATCTTGTATTTCTTCTCCTGGAAATATTATGTAATACTAAATTTTGTTAAATGAATAACAATGGATGTTTTTGCAATTTTGCAAGTACGAGGAAAGGTACTATACAAGGTAGTGTAGTAATAGTAATACATTAATGTATACGATTAAGTGTAAAATGAGCATTTGAATAAAAATGTTTATATAGATACATATTTTGCAGTTCTAATATTTAGAGCTTGACAATCGAAATCAAGGAGGCAACAATAAAAAAAATGGAAAATAAATTATCAAAAATGAATAACTAAAACCACAGACATTTTTTGTAAACTGGACAATCCGTGTTATAATCGATTTGTCCTATTTTTATTGCTTCAAATATTTACATTACTGACACCGTAATGATTAATGTTAAGTCACAACAGTAATACAAAGAGCCCACATTTAAGATTATTAAGGGAGATGCACTTTCCTGTGGGCCTAGTAATTTACTGGAAAATCTTCATTAAAATGGAACACATACTAAAGGAACTAGGTACAATACTGGCTGTAAAGGCAGAATTTTTTTTCTTATTTATTAGCCATAGGGTGGAGAAAGTGGTAGTGGGTAGCAGAAGTTTAAGATATCCAGAACTCTTAGAATGTAAAATGTAGTTCCAGTTTTGTGATACATCGTTATATGGAAATCAATTCTGTGTGTGTGAATATTAATGAATAGTTTATTGAATTGTTTCTGTCTTGATGAGAAAACGTATTGTTTCTATTAAGTAAGTGAGCGGGTGAGTGACAGAGGGATTCGGGAGGGCGGGGAAGTTGGCTGCCCTGCTCTGCTCTACAAATAATTAGAACATGTAAAAGGCAGGAGTTGGCATGTCATGTCACATTTCTATTTAACTCCACACTCACAATTAGCTATTTAAATCCCTTTATCTCCCAACCTTTGCCGCCCACCCCACTATCTACCTAAATAAATTGTTACTCACTAAATCTCTTTTATTTATAGATCTTCCCTTTTCCTACGTCCGTCTGTCTATGTCTGTCCGAAAATAATTAATGTCTGGTCTGGCCCCAAATAAATTAATCTTTGTCATTCCCCGTTCAAAACAAAGGAACCTTCGTCTCTAAATAAAAAATGAACTATAGTACAAGAAGGATTCTTGGGATTCAAAATTGTAGATTATCATAGAATTCAAAACTCCTCCATCCATATAGAGATATTCCTTATATCACAAACTTTCCTTTAACCGGTCTTCGGCAAAGATTTCGTGAAACCGGTTCCCTATAGCGATTTTTATCGTTTTACAAGAATTTCCTGTATCCATTTTTGCTTTATAGTTATTGTTAAGATGTAAACTAAACTAATTAAGGCATGAAGTGATGTTGCGAATATTTTTCAACTTTATTTCAATTATTGGAAAATATTGCTTTATTGGACACTAAAATGAAAAAACTAAAACTAAAATAAGTTTAAAAATCGGCAATGAGTCTGCAAAGTTGACAGATAAGTAGGAGGCAGACTTTTTGTCAGTTTTAAATGTTATTTATGTTGAGATTTGTATTTGGTTTAGACAGGCAGACACGTTCAGCATTCAACAATTTGAGTTATACTGTCAGAATGCTGGAATTAGCTGGAGTTGTATGTAATGTATAGTCTAGCGAATGTGGTTGGAATATTACTATTGCAAATAGACTGATGGCAGGAGTGAAAGGAAAGGCAACCAAAAAGTAAAGGTAATGATAGCCATTAAAATTGAAATGAGCATTTCATCGAAGTGAATGATTTCATTTTTATTGTGGGAACGTTGTGCTAGTGCTCACTTCTTCGGCTAATAGGATTGCTACATTCATGTATGTTTTTGTACATATTGTAGTTTTATATGTAGTACCAAGTACAATAATCAGGGCTCGGATATTTGCACAAAATGTCAGATATAAAAAGTATCGAGAAATATAAATGTAAATTGCCAGGTATGTAGTCTACAGGAAGCTTTTTTCCGAGCTCATTTTTCATTATTGGTACAATATGCAGTTGTGAGCAAATATTTATTGACAAAATATGAAAGCAAATAATTATAAAATTTTAGCAAATAGTTTCGCAATGCAATTTTACAAAATTTCATATGCTTTGAGCTAATAATTTTGCAACTCTACAACTTTATCAAAATCTTATGCAATGAAATTTAGAAATGTTGCTACAATAATTCAAATATTTTTAGAAAACAATTTGTATTTGGTATTTTACTGAAACTGAAATCTTTTGCAATTTTTTAACAAGCAATGAAACATGTGGAGTTATTATTTTTGCAATTTCTCTTAATGAAATTTACAAGTTTCGACCTGAGTCGCCAATGCATTTCTTAAAATTTATATTTATATTAAAACAGGTATGAAATGAATACATGTCTAGGTACTGCTAGCTAGTAAATCCTAATGTGGACTCTTCTCAGCTGTATGTCTAATATTAAAGCTCCAATCTAGATTTATAGACGTATGTGGATGAATGTGCGTTGTAAGTAGTGCTTTCATTTCCTTTGTATTTTAACTTTTTGTAGGAGCGAGAGACAGGAACTGATTTATCGCCTTTGGCTCACTCACTTACTCATTCTCCTAATAAATACTCCACTAAACTATTGTACTCCAAATTGTAAACTAGAATTTACTTCACTAGCTACTAACTACACAATACACATGTCTGTAGATATTTAGTACACGTCCAGGTACATGTAGAGAATGGAATTGGATTGGATAAATAAAATACATTCATCTCAACTGCAGTCCTGATGGAAAGAAAATTAAGGGATTTGTTCTCTCCTGTCTGCTACCTAATTTACAGGTATATTATAACAATGTAAGGAAACCGGACTTTAACAAAAAGAGAAGACACGTGAAAAGTGGAGGCAGTTGCGTTGCAGTGGGCAGACAGGAGGAGGAAAGGAGAGCACTCTTTCACAAACGTCACTCCAATTTATTTATTTTATGTCTCAGTCTCAGTACGTGGAAATTATTACTAATTTACGAGTTACGTCCTTCTTATATTTACCTCAAATTATCTATTAACTTTAACTATACATTTGGACACGTGTGATTTTGTTGAGTAGTCTTCTTGGGTTTCATTTGACCTGACCAGATTAGTCATAGTCCATTCTACTACTTTTAAGGAAGTATTTTTAAAGACTCTTGCAATTTTTCATATACTACATGTACATCTCATATATGTATATCGGAATTTTTTGAGATATTCTCACTAATTTGCAATTTTTTGCCTAAATTTCTATATTATTTCCATTTTATATATCTTGTCAGATATGCAGTAATTTTACGTTACACACACAAATCCTCGAAAAGTGAAAAAATGTAAACTAATGGTAAATAAAATTAATATAAACGAATGCAAAAATTTCTATTTCCGTAAATCTCCCTCTGTAATTCTGTTATTACATAATAATTGCCGTGTTCCTTGTTAATGCATATTATAATATAATATATCTATCAGTACAAGAAGAGGATGAAGTAAGGAATATAAGAGATGAGATAAATATATGTAATACGTAAATGTGATAATTCAGAGAAAAGTATGACGATGATTGTTCTACTTAAAAGTAAGTGTAATAAAATGAGGGGGAATATTGGGCATTGTTTCTTTGTTCATAATATGAGGGGGAGGTAAGACAGGAACGTGTGTGGTGTGTGGTAATAACTGGAATAGTCATAAAAGTGTTTTTTCAAAGTCTGACATGACAATCAGTTCATTTCAGTGGCAATGAGGATGGGAGAGAGATTTAGTAGGCACTTGTATTTTATATTCTCTCGTATTCTGAGTAGAGTAAAGTATAATAAGGATATCTGTGTGTTATACAATTTATATAATATATTGATGTTCTATTGCCATTGCTAAGTATAATGTGGTTTGCTTAGCTGTGTGGAGAGATAGATGTAGTGTAATGTTCAGTGAAATAGATGAATAAATAAAAGTATCTCGAGACTCATTCATCTTCCTCTATCTGAAGTCTCATAAATTTCGGCTTCCCTTTGAAAAGTGTAGAGACACACACAAGAGATCGTCTTACTCAACAAAACTTACTACAGAGACTGACTTTACCATTCCAGCTACACAACATAACCAGAAACTTTGTTCTACGTAATGCAACTGAATCGACTTTTGCCTTCTTGCGAATACCAAAACCAAAAGATGGGAATTCTTACCCGCAACACTCAGTCACTCAACTCAACCCTTAAAATACTAGTTGCTCCTTTTAGGTTAAACTAGCCTACTACTATATACATATACTCATGTACAAAATATTATGCTAATGAAGAAACGTTTCGTGGATAGTCCGCTCCTGTCTTAAAATGTCCAGAAACTTTTTATCCCTATAAAAATTATACAAAACTTTTGAAAAACCAAAGAAAGACTACATTTCTGACGAAAATCATTTTCTAATCGGGGAAGGATAGTCTTATCTTGTCTTAAAATTTTCAAACATCATATTTATTGTTAACATATACAAATTTGTATCATTTCAATTGAATCAGCTTTCGCTACTTTTCAAATGTATATAGAAATTTTGCAGGTTTTACTTTTAATACATTGGATTGGGAAATTTAATACTAGTCCTGCAAAAAATAGTTCCCTCCGGTCTTAAAATTTGAAGAAGCAATTTTCTCTTAAAAATATTTGAATAGAGTGAAACAATTTGTGGAATTTTTCAAAAATACTTTAGTTAAAGAATTTTTTCAATTTTCTTAAAAACAATATAACAAGTAAGAAATAAAAACATAACTTAAAAATAACTTAAAAATAAATAATGTCTAAGCCCCTTCGATTGCAAATTACAACATCAAAACAAAAAGACTGATGGAGTTGTAGTTTGAGAATATTTTTTAAAATAAAAATAGTAATATATTTTTTGTTTAGCCGCGTGTTATATTTGGAATTTTTCTTTTGATTTAGTTTAGTAACCGAGGCGGATTATATTAGTTACTTAGCAGTTTTGTGTATTGCCTGTATGTGCTATGAATATTGGTTGGGTTTTTGTTGTTTATGGGTTTGGGAGTCAAAGGGCGCTCTGCATGAAGTCAAGTGATATGACTGACTGTGGAAGATCACAGGGCTGCGATGTCAGAGCAGGCGGCTTCCTTTCCAAAGTCAGTTCACATCTCTTCTGTTATTTATTTGTAATAAGGATAAGATTTTATATTTCATCTCTCAGTCTCAATTGAATGATGTGCTCACCTCAGAGCCTGACTGCCTGCATGACTTACTATTACTATTATCTCATTACATGGACAATACACAATAGAATATATAACAGTACTATTTAATACTAAAACTATATACGTAAACCAACTTGAATTTTTATAAAGGAATCAGGGCCGGTAGGGATGTATGCGTCCATGCAGGGCTACAGATGATTATTGTCAAAAAAGTTTAACAAAATTCATTGAATATCTTTTCAATTTCACTTTAGTTAAATACGTGAGTTCCAGAAGCTAAAACATCCTCCAAAATTCCAAAACAGAAACATTGTTAAATAAACAAAGGAAAGGATGTATAAATTGTGTTGCAAAAACTAAATGTAATTATTCTATGATCTAGTTTGCAAATTTGAAAACAGAGATTTTTTATCTTTTACTGAAACGAATTTTGGTCTAAATTTTATTTGTTGTTAAAAGATTGACAAAAATGAAAACTTGATTGGCCCTTTACCCTTAAGTATATCCAGCCCTGTGAAGAAGATGAGATCAAGGAAGGAATTGAGGTTGGATTGGCCAGTTAGTTAGTTAGACTGCTTATTTTTATTTTATTGCCCTCGTATCTCTGAACCTGATTCATTCATTGTTCATCCATTCTTCTATTCGGAAATGAATTATTTGTACAGGGCACTCAATGGACTTGCACTTCATTTGTCTTCTCTCTGTCTACATTATTATTATTAAACTCTAACTCACACACGTTCTTGTACCTTACAGCACAACCCACCGACAGAACAAGACATGGCATGACTTTTGGATGATCTTCTTTAAAAATGGCAATAAGCCGACGTACACTTATAGAGATGATATATTATTCTATCTTTGTAGATTACTAACTAACTCTCCTGTCTTGTCTTTACAATTGGAAGGAGGATCTCTATAAATTTCAGAAAAATATAAATTGTACGTAGTCAGAAGAGAGAAGAACAAAAGATTTCTTCTGATGTCAGAACGATAGTCCAAGCAGGCCACGCCAGGTTATCATATCAATATATTTATGTGGAGTCCCATAAATAAGTCGGCAATTGAATTATCTACAAATGCACCGCGTAACAAATAGTATTCTATTGAATACTTCGCATTTATTGCGATTTCAAGGAAATGCAGAGGTACCTGGCCTGAATTGTTTTACTAATAGTACATACCTACTGCCTTAATACATTATCATATTCTTAACATATCTAATCTCTACAATTGAAATTACCTCACCCCACTATATTTTTACTTTAATAAAAATGATGAAAAAGAATGCAGAATTGATTAAAATATTATTAAAGTACTGTAACAGCCAGCTAAATAATATTTTTGTCTGACTTGCCTATACGTAATTAGTAGGACTTTTTACGACATAATAGTCACTAAAATTATTTGAGCAGAATAAATATGTGGATCAAAAACATTAATATCTTTATTTGTAAAATTGTACATAATTATCTCAAAAATTTATAGTTAATAATTTAGTTCGCATTTATTTATTTATTTTATCTCATCTGCATACATACATTAATATAATCCAATATATTGCGTTATCAAAAGATCAGAAGTGTGTGCCCCCTAACAATCCAGATACACCTGAATACCATGGACCATATTTTGATTACAAATTATATAATAAACCCGACAAGCAAATTAAAAATTCTGTATTGAATTTTAAAACAAAAGTAATACGTTTCTATTTGATGTCACTAAAGAGCAGCTTTCTCTTTATACACATGTTTAAAAAAATTACTATCCAATAGAAATATGCAGGTAAATTAAATTAACCAAAAAGCATTAACCATAAGTCCTATATTATTATGACAATTAATGTTAGTAGAAATCTGTATGGAAGTTTGTTAGCCATTGTCACCATTAAGAATGAAATATAAAGTGAAAATTGTCATATGAACAGACACAAGTTGAATTATGTACTTGGCTGCTGTCTTGCCCTGTCTTATTGTCATGTCTATTTGCTAACTAGCTTAACTACTTTATTTACACATATATTTGTATAGGTGGTTTATTTAACTCCTAGGCATCTAATAGGTATTTTGTGCATTAGTATAAAGGATTTTACTATTGTTTTGTATTGATACATTTACAATGTAATTTCTTTTCTTCTTCTTTAAGTATGTATAGGAAGGAAATATATTGGAATGGCACCACTACACTGTGTAAATGTGTAAGTGCAATAAATAAGAACCACAGATCAGTGATGTATAAGTAATTCATTGGGAAAGAAATCTTTTTTACAGCTTCATAAACAATTGGGTTGAGATTAATTAGGCATTCATTGAATTGAGGCGAGTCCCTTCCTTCATTTAGTATTTAGTGTAGTGGGTTGGTCTGCTCTGGACTTGGACTGCAGTTCACTTACTTACTTTCGTTATTAAATTGATATACGACATAGACATGCATAAATAATACTATACTATAACTACAAGTATAACTACAAGTATAAGTGAAGAAGAAGGCGAAGGTATGGGATAATGCAACAATAAATTAAGAAAGAAAGACAAAACACGTGAAGAGCATGCAACGCAAAGGGATTTCTTAGGAAGCAATAAGAATATTTCATTTTTTATTGCGACTGGCTGGCTTTGGCTTTACTTACGTTACTTGTTATGTTTCGTCCTTACTTTGTTACGTTAAGCACAAGAGAACCCCGTCCACACGCTTTTACCAACTCTTTCCATCCTTTTCACTTTACTGGTTCAAATAATGCCCACCTACAAATTATAACTAACCTACAATGTATAGAACACACCAAAAACAAAATTAAGTCCAAAATATTATGATTGGGACCTTTCAAGGGAAAAGCCATAGTTTATTTCGCAAAAATTTTGCATTTTCAGGATAACCAAATGATTTCTCTAAATATCAATTTAATTTTGTTTACTGTAAAGTAAATCAAAAAACTTGCTAAGAACCTTTAAATAAATAACAAGCCTCAAAAAATATTTCAAAAAATTTTTGCAATTTTTAATTGCAATTTTGCATCAAAAATTTCTTTTCAGGTAACGAATTGAGAAAGCGAATTTAAAAATATGTAATAAGTACATTTACCTTCATTAATTGTATTTTTATTTGAGCTAAAAACATGAACGGTGTTCCAAAACATTTAAGGGTTTTTATTTTTACAGAAACTGTGGTTTTGCTACAAACTTTAGAAATAAACAGTTCGTCCTTTTTGCGTACATATTTCAAGGAACATTTAAAAACGTTTTTATTACACTTTGTGAAGTTTGTTTTGCCAAAATTCATTTTAAGAATTTTAGATATTTTAGGTATTTAAATTTTTCTACAATTTTTGACTGCAAACATATTTATGGACATTGTTTGAAGAAGAAGTTTTAAGGCTTTAATCTAATTTCTCTTGATTTTTCAGTAAAAAGGACGTCCAAACAATAAAGCTCATAAGTACGTACATAATACGTTCCCTTTCCAAATAAGAAACTGAACGTTATTAATAAATAGTAGTACATTATGTAGGGTATATCTTTAATTTGACTGTTTTTAGTAGTCTTACTTTTAGATGGTAAGGATAATGTAATAGTTAAGTATTACTATTAACCATAATGTCATGTTACAGTTATAAATTTAATTTACAATGTTATGTCAGGCTCTTCGCTATATATTTACATTACACTTAGCAAGACATAGCAGACATATGCATGTAAAAGAGGTCCATAAAATATTTAAAAATATTATATAGATATGAGATATAGAGGTACATAAATGTAAGTAGAGAAAAGTAGTTAAAGTGTAAGTAAGAGCCGACAGGATGTTCTCTTGCTGGCAATTCCATGGGTTGGCAGTAAAATAAGTTAAGTAAGAGAAGCAGGGATATTAGAATATGGAATAAATAGTTTGTGTTCTGTGTCCGACTTGCACGGCATGTGCCCATGAATCATCCAACTAATTGCCATTAGCCTGTCCAACTCCATATTTACAACACCCTTATGATGAAATCTTACCACGGAATAAAACATTAAATATTGTCCATCCCCATTCTTCTTCTTTTTTACATTCTACAGTATACTCTTGTACTAAATATATCACTAAAATGCATTACAGAGTTACAGAGTTACAAAAGAGCGTTATGATATAGAATATATCACTTTACTTGACTTCACCCTTAATATTACGTATGTATCAAAATTATAGGTAGGATGTGTGTTTTCAGAAATATCTTTTCAAGTACTTAACTCAAGGTACCTTATCTAACACTATTTATATATGTCAGTTAAATAAGTAAAGTCGGATATTGCCAATAGGAACTTAAATAGAATTAAGTACCCAAAAATTATTTTACTGAACTCTGTTCCTAAAATTTCAAAAAAGATGCAAAAATTTTGGAAATAATTTCAGCTAACCTTTAAGAGTGTTTTAAAGAAAATTAACTCGTTTTGAGATTCCTTGAGCTCTGAAAATCTTACCACCAATATTCTTACCTTTTAAGATATTTAAGGTTGCTTTTAGCTTAGCATATGTTATCATCCTTCTATTTTACCAAATTTTCAGTACTACATTGTTTCAAGCATGTTTTTAGCATTTTTTCAGCACAGCTTTTCATATTTTAGCATGTTTGTATTTTCTACTATTATATTTTGGCAAAAATTCATCTTTAATGCAGAAACACACAACAAAACAACAGCCTCCTGGATATTTCAGCCTATGACACAAATATACACCTACAGATTGTATGCATTTTGTTAGGCGAAATGATAAGGTTCGTACGCAAGGTGGCATGCCCTGCTACGTTATTGAATTTATGAATTTTATGCATAGGTGTATATTTTGGCTTGGTTATGCCCAGTTTAGTTGGAGTGACCGTAGTTTTAGTTGAGAGTTAGTCTATAGTCTACTTTGTACATACATCCCCTAATATATCACATCACATTACGTAAGAACATTCAGCTTTAACATCCAACTCATTTTTCATCCAGTTTTTTAACAAGTACGTGTGTACCTCACTCACATAATATTATATATAGATACAGGTCATGGCATGGCTTTTAAACGTCCAGACCAATATTATTACGAGATGACAGGCACAGGACTTGACTTTAGTTACTTACAATTGTACATGCATTGGATTTCACTAGAGAGAAGGGCACAGGGTAAACGTAAATCCTCGTTGACGGTTTAATGGGACACGGAATGGAGAAGGTGACCCTGTACACTCAACTCTTCTATTATCCATTGCATTTCATTGTATATGTCATTCTGTCTATCTGTCTATGTGTCTATGTGTGTGGTGTCTGTTATAGTAATTCTATTTTATATACCTTTGGCTGGCTTCTATGTATGTCTACTGCTAATGTGTAGAAATGAATGGGAGCATTTGTCATGTCATTCATCTGTCATGTCAACCAATACGTCTTCCTTCCTACCATTAGCCATTTAATATTCTCATCAGCTACACAACACTACTTTCTTTATGACTCACACTGCATAAAAGACACATCTATCTATTCCCTCTATTTCTATATACATATTACAGTGCATTCTCTACATAAGGATTACAGTAGACCGGAATATATATATTACAGTATAAGAAACATGTTTTAGCGTATCCATTTGTTTGAAATTGAAGCAAAGAGCACAGAAAAGAAAAAATGCATAATAGAGCAATCCCCCATTATGAAAATAAACTTTGTTTTGCTAATTTACAGATTTAGAGACGTTTATAAGTCATTGGAAGCTTTTCTAGAGCTAATAATTGGGTTTAAATCCCTCTGCAAGAAATCCGAGTACAAATTTTGCATTAATTTGTAGTCTGAGAGATTTTTGAAAAAATATTTCACATTTTGTGAATGTGTACTAATATAATTGAGTAGTAAATAGGAAAGTGTATAAGGACTATTATAAAGATACACAAAATTGTGGAACAATATAATGCAGACATCTTAAGTCAAGTAGGGAACTCTTTAATTGACATTTTATGCCATTTTTACGCTAAATGGTGATGGATATCAGGAATTTTTCTATAAGAAAAGAATTTATTGAAGTTCCTTTAAAGGAGAATGCGCTGTAGAATTATAAATGGGCCACAGCCAAGATGTACATTTATTGGATGGATATATGGCATGCCAAAGCATTATATCATATTTATTTATGCTGTTCTGCGTAGCATATAAAAAGCTGTGTGTACGTAACCTGGTAAAATATTGTCTACTCCTTTATATTAATTATCCGTTTATTAATGTTCATAAACAACAAATTCACAACTCTGTTTTGTTCAACTCTGACTCGGAGGCTTGTAGGATTGCAGTGGAAGTGGAGCCTCACCCTAGACCCTAACACACATTACTCATTCATATTATGAGTGTACATACGAGATTCAAGATATTATCCTCGTTTACTTACTCAGGTCTAGGTACCTACCTACGTTAGTACTGTAATGTAATGTATCTCTTGATTTATTAGTTGAGTGTCCTATATTTTCATTCCAATTGATTTACGACCCACCAAGCAGGCCAGGCCGACGCAACTAACTAAACCTGTACTAAGTAATTAAAAGGGAAATGTTCAAAGCGAATAATGCGATGGAAAAAATACAACGAGATTGAATGAGCTGTTTATTTCGATGAAACTTTGATGGCTAACTATTATACAATACGGAGTACGGGGGTAGCTAGTTATGAGGTTAAGTGAATACAATGGAAAAACATAGGCATTTTTGTATAGCAACTTAAACTACTTAGGCAGTCTTACTTTATACTTTAGCAGACACTGCACTGGAAATGTTCGTTGGTAAACTATTATGTATTCAGATAAAGATATCCAAAATGAAAATATTTGGACACCCGTTTTTTGGCACTTACGCCAAAATAGTTAAAAATGAGTAATATTGTTGGATTTATTGAAGATCGAATTAATTATTCCATTATTTGTGTATTTTAAAGAAAAGGGGCGGAAAATATTTCGCGAAATGTTTTGCTGTTGTTCCTATTTATTTTAGGGAAAATATTTGACGTGACGGGATATGTCTGCTGATGGAATTTTAATAATTTTAATAAAAATTGAGTGGTATAAATGTCCAAAATGGTCTATTGCGAAGTAAAAATCTCTGTAAAATATATACGGAAGACCTGTTTAAATGAATAAGCATCCCTGATCTGGATAACCGTTAAGTTTACTACGTTTGTAAGGTTACGTAATATAAGTATATATAATAGTGTATGCCTAGGGAATTGAATAATTGAGGCAGAACAATTAGCTGGCTGACTGAATTTCGTTTGGCTTTGACTTTTCTGAGATTTCTTTATTGTCGCTTAGAATAAAAGGAATTCCATTTGGCAGTTGTGTTGTATACATTAGCGCCTTGTTGTTTCCTCCGCATATAACATCCATACAGATGTGTTGACGATGAACAAGAGTTGTCCTCCGTTCTCCATTGCTCTTCTTATGTTTTGTTCTGTCTTGTCAAGTGGTAAAGAAATTAGAGCGAGTGGGGAGATTTATTGATTGGGAATCGATGCAAAGCTCCCCACAGCAAAATAAAACAAAAGAGCAGCGTCAATCCAGAAAATAAATGTTGCTATGGGATAGAAGGCAAGGCTGTTCTTTTATATAGCATTTAACATTTAACTACTGTAGGTAACCCAATTCTGGTGAAATATATTTTAAGACTTTGTCTCAACGTGACTTATTGGTTGAAGTGCATAGGGAGAGAAACAAATGGGTGGTAACTCCTATTAGCAAAGAAATGGAAAAGAAGAATTATGAGTCGAGTTTGTCGTCCATTCTTTCACTCACTCACTCATTTTGTCTCTCTGTATACAAGATATACAAGATATATGCATTTGCGATGTAAGAAGTGCAGTTAGTGAGGCAATTCCTTAGCTGGTTAGTCGCGGAGTCTGAGAAAGTGTTTTTATTGCTTTGCCAGCCTCCTTCCTCTTTCTGTCATCCTTTTGTTTCACTCCATTTAGTTCAGAGCCAGGGCGAGCCAAACCAGTCACACATTTGTTAATCCTTCTTCACAAAACCGACACTTTGGGTTACCTACTTGACTTGCATTATGTACACACTTCATTTCTCGATATAAAGAGTTTTACCATTTACCGAACGGATTCTAGATTCTCTGTTTGGTTTACATGTAGAAAAGTAACTGAAAAGCAAGACGGATATAAGAAATTCGTTGCATGAATTATTTGTATATTTTTCGCGAATTTTTCTTCTGAGAGACTTTTATAGGGAGGTTTTGATCTATTTAACTCCAATTAATGATATTATACCTTTGTGAAGATGAAAATTGACAAATGTAATCTTCATTTAAATACAAATATTTCATTTTTGTATTGAAACACAATTTTCAATGCACATAATAATAATATTGCATTTATTTTCCAATTTGGTACACATCAATTATATTACGGTACAATTTCCCTCAGGAGGGTAATTCTATGCATGTACATAAGTACATGCATAGACTATAAGATAAGCATACAGATATGTAATTCAGTTTAAATAGGTTTCAGTTTCATTACCTTCTGTACTAATAAAAATATGTGGTATGTGGCAAACGTTGCAACTGGATGTAAAAATCCATTAATTTGTAATTTAGATGAGACATTGTCATGTCAGGATGTCAGTTGGGCTGAAATTGAGGGAGATGTTGAGGGAATCTGCTTTGTTTTTCGTTATAAAGAGTGGGATGCCAAGTCCTAATTTATTATTAACAGTTTGAAGCATGTGTGTGTCTTTCCACGTAGATGATAAATAAATAATAAATGGGATAATGGGCTTTGCATTGATGCTCTAAAATACTAGACAGAATTGTGTACACTGAATGAATAGGAACCAACATAACAACTACAGATAAAGGATGAATGGATATCGTATCCTAATTCCAACTTCTATAATGTGTGTATGCATTTACTTGATGTGCTGTAGTATATTGCATTTTTGTATTGTGTATTGTATGGTTTATAATGTAGGAATTGCAAATTAGATGATAGCTTGTAAGTACATAGAGGTAAAGAATGCATGCGGTGTCTTCTGTATTGTTCGAAAGGGAATCAAGACAGAGATATTGGATTTTGCATGCGTTTTTATTGGATTGTATTTATTTAGCATTACTTTAGATTGAAATGGACAACAATTTATGACGAGGAGGGGTTCAGACCACCCAAATGTTAAATTGCTTGCCATTGTCTACATTTATGCACTCACTCCCTTACTTAATGCTTAATCTTGGAAAATGAGCCAAATCTCAATAAAATCGTTATAAATATTCGAAGGGTTAACTTCATGCACAAGACCCGTTAGTGTACCTATT
>JAQFYC010000948.1:0-42594 GCA_034694165.1 Tomocerus mixtus
ATCTCCTTTATGTAAATGGTTTGTCTGTCTGTCTGTCTGATTGCCGTGTAACTCAAAAACGTTTTGAAATATCGACTACAAATTTTCAGGGAAGCTTATTGAGGTTCTTACGGTGATACCATTAAAATGGAGTCAATCGGTTGACGGGTTACTAACTTAGGTCAATTTGAAACAGTGTTCAATTGGTAGTATGCCGAGTATGCATACTATAATATAACATTGCGCGCTCCTCCATCTCCATACAAGACACACGATCATCAGCCGGGAAAATTAAATAAATAATCGTCTATATAATATTATCAACCTTTTTATAAGTAGATGAGCCATTTAATTCATTTCTATTTATATTTTGTCTTGCTTCGTTCATTATAGGGAGTCTACATTTTTCTATCTTAAGCAGCTTGTCTCCTTTACGCAAAAGGCGTGTCTGTCTGTCCGTCT
Source organism: Tomocerus mixtus (assembly GCA_034694165.1). Lineage (NCBI taxonomy): Eukaryota > Metazoa > Arthropoda > Collembola > Entomobryomorpha > Tomoceridae > Tomocerus > Tomocerus mixtus. Next base: position 442 of record JAQFYC010000948.1, read on the forward strand.
GTCAATGATTATCAATAATTATCAATGATTTTTACTATTGGCAAGTTCCTTTTCTACAACGTTTACCACGGTTTATTAAATATATGGCTGAATATTGTAGTATCTTGTCAATATATCTTGGAATTATATCTAAACTGCCATAAGTATACTGAACACCATGGACATGTTTCCAAGATACAAGATAAATCTGTATTATTGGATTACAACGGTAGTTATTCTCCAGAAAAACTGTGCATTAACAGGCAGTGATACATTGATTTTACTTGACTCTCTATCTCTTTACCCAATGTCTCACAGTGTGGATTTTATTCTCAGTTTGAAAAATTCGTCGTTGATTGGTAAGTAAGGAAGTGCAATATTGAAAAGATATATTTTAAAACAAACATTATAAATACCCATTCACATTTTTATTTCTCAGAGTGTTTTGCTTTTGGTGGCTATCTTTTGACTTGGAATTTTGTACTACAATACGAAGCAAAACTTAATCAAGAGTTGATAAAGCGTGGCTATGAGATTATTAAAACAACTTCAACTTTATATATAGTAGTAGAGCTGCAAAATTCTACCACATACGTAAGTATTTAAATTACTTGTAAGGAAATATATTCACTATATTATAATTAAATTTTAGCCCGAATTAGAAATAATACAAAATAAATAAGTTATATTGTTTAACCGTTCAAAATTTGTTTAATGTTAAAAAACATGTGAATTTAAAGTTAGATTTCTTCTCAAGAAAAACGTCCCTTGATGGAGCGGAAAACAAAACGAGTACAAAAAGTTTAAACTGGCCCTGGAACGTACACTTTTTTCTGTGTGTGTTGACCGCAATGGATTTATACGAAAGCAGAGCAGAATTTCCTAACATTGCATTTTCACTTTCTATAACATCCCATGTTTTCTTAGTTTCAAACGGAACAGTTTATGAAAATTATTTCATAAAGCAATATTTTGTCAATCAATATGTTGAGTCAATTCCTACTGAAGTCACCGATAAAGTTGTAACATTTCTTTATACCCTAAGGCAAGACTCGTTTAGGAGACGAGATTTTCACCAACAGACTATCATTGGACTGGCTCCTGTAAATAGAATTCGTACTGAAATAGTTATAATATAATTGCCACATAATATGCTTTAAATTTTACGATAATCTGGAAGAACTGAATTATTTAATTTTCAAACCCTATAGAAAGAAATAAGCACCGGTGAGAAAACCGTTATTTTGAAAAATGGGAAAAGGACCACCTTTGCACCGGGACTTTCCGTGTTGATTTATCATGAAATGAGAGATTATTTCAATTTCACGTAATATTCATTATTTATTATTCTAATTGATTTTTATATAGATTATAGATACGTGTAGGTATCTGTTTATATATTTTTTGTTCAAGTTAATGTATACATGTTAATAAATTCAGGGAATCGGCGATGGTTTCCTCAAAGTATGAGATTACTGATCAAAATAATAACATTGCAGACATTTCGGTAGTAAAATCTGCAATTTCGGAGCGTGGAATTACAATGGAAACTTTCCTACAAACTTCAAGACGAACTAGGTTTTAATTCCTTTTTATAAATATTTTTTGCCTAGTACATAGCAGTCGAATTTTAAGCAATAATATTTTCTTTACAGTGCAATGGCATACTTTGAGCAACCTTCTGTTGGCTCCATACGAAATATTTTAGTATCCCCTTTCAGTATGTCAATTTGGATAAGTCTACTCACAACGTGGATTGTAATTTTTATTTTTCTCAAAATAACATTACGAATACTTTTTCAAGGAGCCTATAACACAATGCGAAACATTGGACTAGATGGCATACTTGGATTCTCGATTTTTCAAATTGGTTGCTTGCACGGTGGGTACATACGTATTACTAACAATATCCTTTGGTTTCGAACCCTAAATAATGTAATATCTGAATGTTGACAGGGTGGCCACAATTTTTAACAAAGACAACGGAATGTTTTAAAATTGTGTTTTTCGTCGCTTCTATGATGAGTCTAGTTATCTATACATCTTATTCTGCTATATTTGTTTCCCGACTCACTACAGAAAAGCCTCCGATTCAGACATTCCAACAAATTTTGCAGAATGACTTTACACTGGCTGTGCATGAACGCAGTGGTACAGTTCAAAGACTAGTCCAAGTAAAGAATGCACTGAAACTAACTATTTTATTATATTAGATTATTTTGTAGTAAATTAGTATAGAGTACAAAATTTAAATTATTATATTATTTTCCAATATTAGAAAGTGGTCGAGATGGAGGATTCCCACACAAGAATAAAAAATGTATCAACTGAAGAAGAAATACAGATTATAATGAATAATAAAATTGCACTTGTTTCGTTTGCGGACAAATTAAAGTTTGCGGCGTTGGAATACCTTCGATATTCAGAAACATTTATATGTGACAGATTTGATACCGTTCCCATAACTTCTATTCCAGTAAAAATTGGTCATTTTGCTAAGAAAGGGACTGAATTCAAAGAATTTTTCAACTCAAGGTAAGACACGAATATCTTTAATCTCGGGAATGCATTTTATTTTGCCTGTATATCCGTACACTAGTACTATTTCTATTTGTATGACGAATTTCATGTTCACTAATGACGTGTATATTTTTTAGAATTGTGAATTTTATGGAAACTGGAAAAAATTACAGAAATGAATTATATTTTCGATCGGACACAGAATTTATGTGTTTTAACAAACCTGAGCTTCAGACTGTATCTTTCAAAACATTGGGCTACCGAGATATATTTACCGCAATTGCAGGCTTTATTTTCGGATTTTGGTTATCTTTCATCTTTCTCATTTATGAAGTGTTCTTCCTAAAGTGTAAGAAATGTGTAGCACCATAAACAGATAAATGAGGACACAGAAATCACGAATGAATGTACTTTATTGTAAGCTTAAATCTACTAAGAGCATTATTCCTATAATAATATTTTTAAACGTAAGCAATCAACTGATTGTAATCTTCATGGTCATCTTTAGCGTGTAGTAATCACCCTCGCCATTATTCAGGAGCTTGATTTCCTACCGCTTCCATATAACTCGGAGGTTCATCTATGCATCACAAAAAGTCGTAAATCAAATTATCCTATCAGTTAACGTCTTTCCTACTTAAATAGGTTTAATTTAACAGTTTATCTATGTATCAGTGTATCACTATGTAAGTTACAGATAAAATTAGGCTCAGTCGATAATAAATTATAAAGATGATATCATGCAAACCATTGTCAGAAGATAATTGCGTTGGCGCATTAGGAACTACAGAAAAAGAGTTATTAGACGCTTGTTCCCCTTCTGGATCATTTCTAGCAAACAGATTTCGAATTTGAATAAAATATTTGTAGTATGAATAGTATATATATTCAGACACCAGTTATAGTAAGCGTTACCTACATTGGCATAGGTGTGCTTGTTGGTATAACTTCGTTTTCGTTTCGAGTAGTCGTGGTCTGGTTAGGAGTCAGCATTTCCATTCTGATATTGGATTCTAATAATTTTTGTTCACCTAATAGATGAAAATAATTTTTTTAACAAATTATACAATTAATTGTGTATCCTTAAAGGAATAGCTAATTTTTGCACAAGAAAAGAGGGGAAATAGAAATGGCGTTCAATGGGTTAGGCTAATGTACTTTATGGAAAGTCTTCAAAAGAAAATAGAACTGAATCGTCATGAATAATACAATGCATTATCTGTACAGTACTATCATATTTTTAATAAAATATTTGGTTTGTAATTTTTAATCGTATATTTTCACGCTTTAAGGCATATCTAAGTGCAACTATTCTAAAATGTATTGAAAACTTACGAAATAGCTTCAAATCACGTTTTTGTGATTTTTTTCTGCATGCAAAGCACACGAAGAGCAGAAGAGCACATGTAACACCAATGACTATTCCGATAATAGCACCTGACCCAAGTCCTGCGTCGTCATTGTCATCATCGTCGTCGTCATTGTCTCTAGCATATCCTCTTAAGAATTTTAATATTATTTATTTCTTCAAACAATATAATGTATGCTGTAATAAATACCAGAGAGAATAATTTTAATGTCACAATCACCCACTGCAGTTGCACGTCAATTTTGCTTCTACGCAACGATTATATTCGCTGCCATTCTTGTTCCAGTACTCCTCAACACAGTTTCTACAATTTCACAAAAGCAGTATTGAAAGTATGTACGCACTTGTAGAATTATATAATATTAATATAAAAATGCATTTTTACCTCGAACAGTATATTAAGCAATTACGATCCTCTTTGGCTGATATTCCTCCATAAGAATAAATAATTAACAATGATAATAAGACTGTAAATGTCATATTTAAAAAAATACAATTCTATCTCACTTAGTTAGATATCAAAGATTGTTACATTTACACTGGATGAATATTATGCCTTGCATTAAAGCATAACCGTAACACAGAATATTTAAATATTAATAGTTACTTATCTTTAAAGGGGATTAACATTTTACGTACGAGTCAGTACAATAATAACATGCCTACCTACTAAATAGTATCAACAGATACCAAAGTTAATTGGCACAGCCCTTGATTGCATGATGATTGTATAATCAGTAGTCATCAAAGCCTGCAATGGATTTTAGGATAATGAACAAATAAACCATTCCAACGCATCTTGGTAGGATGAAATAGCAAAACTACATTCATGAAAACTACGTTTTTATCACGGTTGCTTATGTTATGGTAATTATGAATTAAATGACATTAATGTTGGCATATAAATAAATAATGTTCATAGTTTTGTTGTGCCTATGGAGTTAAGAATGGATTTGGTTTGAAATGTTCTAATAATGAAGACTTTATGAAAAATGTCAAGAATTTCTCATTTATGATTTATTAACGACCTATAATAAAATATAATTTGTAAAACAAATATCTGCTAAATTACATTAAAATATGCCTTATATTTTTTCTGTTCTTTCTGGCAGCATGCTTTTGACATTTATTCAATTAGTCTGAAGTCACGGACCTAAAAGCACAAAAACATAACATAATGAAAAGTATAGGATATAAATAATTTAAATACAACTTGAACTTACCCATAATTTTCAACACCACGACTATTCAACTTTTTTGGTTCCGCTTTTGAAAATAAAAACTTGATCCACTAAAATTAAAATCAAGGAAATTGAGACAACACTGCCAAAATTTGAAAATGAAATTTAAAAAAAAATTAGTAGAGATATCGTACCGAATGTTCATCAAATAATGTGCATCTCATTGATATGAAAACGTGCAGGATCAAGTATAAACAAAATGTCAAATATAATATTCCAAAAATTGTAACTCCCAGATAAACATACCACGCAGACGGTAAAGATTCGGAGACGTAATTTAACACAAAGTAGATATTTATAGTAATTACAACAGCTGACAAAACGCAGGATACCACTTTGTTAAACCTGTGACAAATAATAATAACAAGCTTTAGGTCCATTAATAATTATTATGCATTTAAAGAAACCAATGGGAACAATTGAAAGCTTGACATTTTAAAAAGGAAAAAATCAATTCCATAATATTTGTGTGTTCTGATTTCCTACATGCACAGCGCTCCCATTATCTTCATTAGACAATTAAGGGTAGGCAGTACCCTGAGCAAATTCGTGAGAAGTTAACTAGCGCGCCCATGTAAACTCCTACACAAAATTTAAAATTTAGCCATTTAAGTTTCTCATTTCTAACTCAATAATCATCATCGTCATCGAAAAAAGTCGAATTTTTTTTCTGGAGATGCCTTCAAGGTATTGCTCGGACTCATGATTCCCTAATTTTTGAATTAACTTTTAATTGAGTCGGAAAAAAATTCTGAAGTTTTCCCGCAAAAATTTTTCTGTTTTTTTTTAATTATTTCGATAACTTATAATTCGAAATTCGCAACAAATAAAATCATGAGTCCTAGCCTGATAGCTAAGCTTAATTTAGGTGGGTCATTCATTCGGATTGATCGAATTTTACTTGGGTTCTTCATGAGCAGGTGGAGTAGGAAAATACATAATATTTGCTAGGTGTACTGCCTACCCTTAATTAAAAACATTGTATCCAAACAGTAGTACCTATGCATATAGTCAATATAATACTACATATAATAGTTAAGTCAATAATAAAGAAAAATATTCTAACAATCCACTTTTGAAATCTCCCATGATTTTTTCAGAGCAGCTCATTGAAATTATAGGGAGTAGTGCAAAAGGTAGTTGCAGACTCATAACCGCGTTCAAAATTCCATTCATTCCTGACAAGTCTTCAATATTTTGAAAGCGGGCGACAAGAAATGTAGGGAAAATAGCGACACTCCTCGTAAGTAGAATTCGCTTCCATCGTGACCATTTCAGATCCAAAAATCCCTAAACCCCCAAATATTAACATAAAACTAAACATTTTGGTGCTTAAAATAGTTTATTTAGTTTGCCGTCTCAATTCTCAAACCTCCATAACAAATTGTCCAGCATAAGTTCCAGTCATTGTGCTGGATTGCCCAGCTGCAAGAATTCCGATAGCCCAAATATACATTGCAATTTGCCCATATTCACAGCCAAGGAAAATCCCTCCTTTGTAAATATCTGGCTCAAAAATCTCCGTATCGTTCTGCTCTTAGGAAATTTATAAGATTTCATTGATATTTCTCAAAAATTTGCATTTTGCTGAAATTATTTTGAAAATTGTAGTACTAAAAAATGTTACGTGCCGTGAATATATCATAAAATTGTTGATTATTGTTTGCAATGCAAATGTCCGATATCTGTTGGTTAGTTTTTCTGCCGCTTTCCCCTGTAACAGGGTCTCTCCACCACAATAGGTGGGCGAAAACAGCAACAACACATACATTGATTAAAAATGATACCAGGAGAGCAACCGCAGATTCCACGAAGAAATATTTATTGGCTTCCTTTACAGCGTCCTTATTTTCTCTGTTAACACCCCGGGACTATAAAGAAAAATAACCATAAAATATAATAAAGATTGTCATACGGTTCGTTTTATAATTTATAAATTTTTTTAGTGTTTTACTTTGACAAGTGCGGAGTGCAAATATATATTGTGAGGCATTATGACACACCCGATAATACCAACGGCCCTGAAAAGTGCTTCACTATCACAGCCACAGCCTTTACAATAAGGAATGAACATTCCAGTCAAAACGCTCATTTGTTCCGGAGCAGCCATCACGTACTTGAAATTGAAATATTTGATTTTATTATGCAAGTGTTTTTCTTGATATTTCTACGGTTTGTAATTTTCAAAAACCTCATATCCAAATGACGCTGCCATTATTCCAATCAATATTGCAAAAAATGCTTCCAGCTTTCTTAATCCGTATTTATCCAAACAAAGAAACGTGAATGTATCCGCTAGAGTTATAAGGACGCCGCCCCATAGAGGAATTCTATCCGTTTTAAACAAAAATTATCAATAAAGCTGAAAATATTTCAAAAATTATATATTTTGGAATGAAAATATTTAGAACAGACGCTTTGTTAGAAATGAGATAAAACGCAATTGCAGTTCCAATAACTTCTTGCATATCAGAACCAATTATTGCAATTTCAACCATGATCCAGAGAATGTATCTTGGAATGACAGGGTAAACTCGATAGCAGGCTTCTGCGAGATGCATTCCACTGACAACCCCGAGACGGGCAGCCAATCTTTGCATACTGAGACCCAATATCGTTGCCCACATAAGAACCCATAATAACTGAAAGAGGTAAGTAGTACCACATTGTTAAATTTGGAAAATATATTACAGCTAAAATTACCATAAATATTTAATATTACCTTGTACTGTGCAACAGCTCCAGATTGTAAATCCGATTCAATATTTCCAGGATCCAGGTAAGCAATGCTCATTAAAAAGCCAGGACCGCTAAATGCCCAAAGCTTTTTAAAACTAAACGAATCCTATAATAATTGACCAACCAAATTGAAAATTAAAGAGAATATTGTTTCTAGAATTGTGATCACAACTGTCCCCTTTATGAATAATCTAAAATCTAAGATATAGTGTACTTACGTAAGTCTCCGTTTCTGGAATAGGTACTAAGATATCAGAAAAGTACGTTTTTACATTGGATGAACTTTCTTTTTCGGCGTTTTTCTTATTTTGAGACGTTTCCGTTGATGTTGAAGGGGATTCTCCTTGCAGTTCTCCTGAGTTTGCATTTCGGCGTTTTCCTTGATAACCTGTATTAGGAATGGAAGAAAAGGAATCCTCCTGTGTTCCCATAATTTATTGTAATATAGAGTATAATATGATTTGTATTTCTTCCTGGCACCTGATGAAAGAACGACTAATTTACAGAATAACAGGTATTCCTTTTGGTGTTATCGGTCAAGTGCAAAGTTTATTGTATAATATTATGTATGTCAATAATAATTTTATTTTATATTGCATTGTATTTGTATGTGAACCCCTTCAAAGCTTCGGACACTATGAAACGACCAATTGTAATCTTATTTAAAGCAGAACGGCAAATAATGCAGTTGATGAATACACATGTAAATATTTACATTAGGTAAATACACAATGGAAGAAAACATGATAATATGTAGTTATTTATGTAACAGCAGACGGAACTACCACAAAACAATTATCCTTGAAACAAATTGAGTTGATATTGCTAATGACGATGATAATGGATCCAATTTGATTGAACTTTCCTAACTTGGATTATCTCTCGCTCTCCCTGATTGTACCTGTTGAGATGGGATCGAGACGATACTTATTTGGCTCTCCGAAATACAAATACCTTTGTATCGCTGTGCATTCGTCTCACAAATATTTTCGAAAGTTTGTCTCGATTTGATCCCAATCCCATTTCTAAGGATACTACCATGAAATTCATTATAATATAATAGACATCTTGTATGATTGGATTCTTTTAATACATCACTTAAAAGAGTGAATTCGTCAGTAAAGTGAATTAACTTGTCATTAGCATACAATATTCTTTCAGAAATATTTTTCATTGTCAAATGGTAAAAAAATCATTAATAAAAAGTAACTAAGTCATTCGGTTATCAAAAGTTCTATATTTAAGGGATACGGATGCTATAGTGTCATGATTACAACAGAAGTCAAGAAGATGGCATAAAGTTTCTCTCCCAGTGCAAGTTGTATAGATACATTACTGTAATATTAGTGAGTGAGTGGTTAGTTGGAGTTGTGTAAATATTAAATATAGATAATGTAACAAATACAAATACTGTACTGTAGATAGATGTGTTAATGGGATCTGGACCTGTTAATTAGTTATGTACCTATACAAGTATACCATTAGTCCTCCGTGCTGAGTTAGACCTGTGGAGGCGATATCAATGCATATAGCCTTTATTCTTAAATATTCACTTGTACCTACTCGGCTTTATCTGTTTGTTTAACATAAATGGAAGGAGATTACAGATAGTCTAAGCAAGTAGACTAAAAGTCCATTGGGTGGAAAGCAGTGAGCTCCGCATAAAGCAGTGTCTCTACTGAGTCAATGTTCAAGTAGCATTGCGGTCCCAAGTTCGACTATAAATGACTAATTTCTCGTAATTTTTCAATATCTTAACTACATAAACTAGGTATATACATTATTATTATCCCAATTATGTCCCAATTACACGCAATTATACTTAAACATATTTGTATGTAGCAGTTTATTGCGGATTGAACTTATCAGTCACAAATATATCAGTAACTGACATTACATTTCTTTTCAAATGAACAAAGAAACTATGAAAAATTAACTAAAATGCATAGGTTTAATAGGTAAGGATTATTTAATCAATTGTTAAGCAGAATCCTACTAAAATAGAACATCTCTACTGCCATCCCACTATGTAGTAGTTTTCTAGATTTACAATACCACATCTAACTAAGCATTGCAATTTCGTAATACATAATAATAATAATAATACAACGTTATATTCTTGGCAACTCAATGCAATTTTTTACTGTAAGTTATGTACCTATAAGGCCTTTTTGAAGAGAGAGAGAGAGAGATCTGGCGGCATCCCGAGCACCCCACCATATTTTCAGAGCACCCCACCATATTTTCCGAGCACCCCACAATATTTTCCGAGCACCCCACAATATTTTCCGAGCACCCATCCAAATCTTCCCGAGCACCCCAAGCTTAGAGTTCGAAACGATCCACATTGATATTAATTTATATCATTAGCTTACTAATGGATCCAATATCTAAGTATTAACACTACTTGCATTCTATGCAACATACCTATTGACACTATTTGTATATTATTCAATGTACTTCTAAAATAATGAGGCTATTTCACTATTTGTATATTATTCAATGTACTTCCAAAATAATGAGGCTATTTCCCTATTTGTATATTATTCAATGTACTTCCAACGTAATGAGACTATTTCCATATTATTCAATATAATTCAAAAAGACTATGTATACATTATATAACATGTAATAAAGCTACTACGTACACACCCGTCCGCGTGAGTATAGTAGTACCAGTAAATGGAAAATGCAAAATTGCGATTAAAAAGAGCTCATAAAATTATTACATAATGTGGAAATAATCTCATTACGCTGGAATTAATTATATTATATAATGTATAAATAGTCTGCTTGAATATATTGAATAATATGGAAATAGTCTCATTACGTTGGAAGTACATTGAATAATATACAAATAGGGAAATAGCCTCATTATTTTGGAAGTACATTGAATAATATACAAATAGTGAAATAGCCTCATTATTTTGGAAGTACATTGAATAATATAATATAAATAGTGTCAATAGGTATTTTGCATAGAATGCAAGTAGTGTTAATACTTAGATATTGGATCCATTAGTATGCTAAGGGTATAAATTAATATCAATGTGCATCGTTTCGAACTCTAAATCTTGGGGTGCTTGGGGAGATTTAAAGGGGTGCTCGGAAAATATGGTGGGGTGCTCGGGATGCCGCTGCGGAATCCCGAGCACGTGCACATGCTCGGGATGCCGCCAGATTCACAATGTGTAGTCCATTTTTTATTGTAAATTATGTACCAATATAAGGCTTCTTCGAACAGAGCGAGAGGGAAGATTACGTTGTAAGGATTTTCCATAAAAACTAAGGTTTTATGCATTACATATTTAGATATCTTTACATATATTCACTTAATTAGGATGGATTACATACATACACATGGGCTAGGTATGCGTAATATTTTATAACCCCTCTTTCAAGCTTACTTTTATATCTCAAACTAATAAATTGCATTCATATATATTCTTGTACATCATAATACAGATATATGTACGCATGCAATATTGTAGATACGTCATTTTATAAGTTTGTTAAGTAAGTGAAACATCCTAACTCGTCGACTCATTTACACCAGAAATAGCCAAGTAAGTATTTATTAATTTTTTCAATTATTCTCCCGCAAAACTAGTTTCCTACATTTAACCAAAATATTACTTCTTCATAACTAATATTCCGTTATCAAGAATTACATGTAAATATTCGAAGCACTAATATACTTAAGATTGATGTAACTAGACAATGTTAAACATAAAAAGTATTCCCTTTTTGCAGGTTCAAAAATAAATATGGGTCCGCTTCTTGGGAGTTGGATATTTACGACACTATGTTTGGCTTCGATTATGCAAGAAACTTTTGGGCAACAGAATTCTCATTCATCACATAGGCAAGCCCCGATCTCCCCAACGCCGGTGACTTCAACAATAGGAGAGAGCACCGATGTCTCCGAAATTCTTACTTCATTTAAAACTGAGTTTAATTCCATTAGACAGATTCAGGTACAAGCAGTATCCAAGTACGATATTCTTGCTCAGAGACTAATGGAAACATATAGTCAGCTACAGCATTCACCCGTGAAGAAAGTAGCTCGATACACCCATCAGGATCAGGGACACGTCTATCAGGATCAGGTACAGGGACACGTATGCCAAGACTCTGTAAAAGGAATTGATTTTTTGCTGGAGAAACTGCAACGAGAGATCAATTCTATTAAAGCGACACTGAATACAGAAAATGACACTCTTTCCAGCGGCTCCCAAAAATCAAGGCAACTCCCGCACCCAGCAGATATTTTATCTATCACTTTAAAACTAAGCTCACGACTCGGTGCATTAGGTGTTGAATTATCCACTGAAAAAAATGACAACTGCACTGAGCCACTATCCCACAAAATGCAAACTATGACTAGGGACCTTCAAAATATACAGACAAAGGAATCTGCCCGGTTTCGAGAAAGTGTTGTCAGTAGTTCCGTTCACGGAATCTCCAATGGTGACTTTGAAAGAGTGAAGGCGGACTTAGAAGCAATTACTAAATTGGAAGTCCCACTTGAAATGGATATTGTGATGCAAGATATTGTTAACAAAACTCTGATGAATGGCGCAATAGAAAATTTTAAAAATCTTTTGGGATTCCTGAAAATTTTACCTCGAGAGCATTTCAAAAGTGGCATGCAATATTTCATCGAGGTAATGCAGGTCAATGGACAAGTTGACACGCAGGAATTTATGCGATTGGTTTATGAATCTAAAGCAGCCTTTGGGATGGACGCCAAAAATGATTCCCCGAAAAATTTTCATCAATTAATCTGGGGTGTGACACAATGCGTACGAAATACGAAAAATAATGCATATTTGATCATCGACAGAGAAAGCATTAGAAAGCCAGACTCTAATTCCACGGAAGGGAGGCTGAGTGGGGATTTACGCGATGAGATCCAGACGACTACTCCTCGTGTAAGTAAACTGCCAGTTTATTCCATTAGAAGGGGGAAGACAAACGAACGTCGAGGAAAATCAGAATTTTGTAGCTGGGAGTTCTATCCGGTGGTGGCCGAAGACGACTCCATTCATTTCGTAATTAGGCAGAAAATTAAAGACGACTACGGATGGAATTTAAATGTAGACGAGTCTCAAAACGTACAAATTAGTCCATCAGATGTCAATCCTAATTTTATTTGGAAAATTATTTCGCAACAAAACGGTTCTTCCTTTGCTATTTACTCCCTCCACCCAGATTATATTGCGGATGGGATACATATTTACACGGAATATTCTCTTTGCAGCACTGATGGAACAAAGTCCAGAAGAGAAGTTGTCCTTGCTCCTGTTGGTGAATATTGTAAATGGCACATAGAAAATCCATTTGAAGCAGCCCTTTAATTATGCACAAGAAAGACATGTAATTTCTATGTCACATTTATATTCCCTCTAATAGTTGCAACTACTTGACCAGCGGCAATTTTGCCAAGATTAATTAAGTAAACTGTAATAGATTATTACTTATATTCTAACGATTAAATACAACTTTTAAGCAATCTGACTCTGGCTTTACATAGTCTAGTCCTGTAATATGTTTTACATTTACTGTTAATTTGTTAGTTTTACAATGAAACTAAATTGTAAGCTGATGGGTACAGTACTATCAAGAAAGTTTATTTGGGAACAATTGATTAAAACTCTTACAGTCTAAGTTTACAAATTACAAATAAATAGTTTGAGATAGGTACATGATCATGCTAATAAATATAAAAATTCTAAAATAATCTAATTAGGTACATTTATCATTTATAACAATGAAAATTGTATTGTATTATGCATGTGACTTATTAACATGAAAAATAAACCATGGCAAATACGAATATATGGAACGTATCGTTACGAAAATGACGAAACCACTAGAATCTCAATATGCCCCTTATGATGCAGTCCGTTTTTGGTGAAATCGCACTTTGCTAAGTATAGTTGGGATTTTGTAGAGTAAAATATATTCTTGCATTGAAATACGACGTTTGCCTGGGCATGGGGCACTTATCACTCTCTACTAATACTTTGAAAAATTTTCAAAAATGTCTTATCTCAAAAAGTTTATAGGGGCAAAAAAACAATCATTATCCCACCCATGCCATGCATTAGTGTCCTTTCCTCTCACTGACTCGCATAAATATATGGATATCGATATATTAATAAATGGGGGACTGTGGTTTGTAGTAGTAATTTGGCAAGACAAAAATATCAAGCTTGTACATACTGTAAACCACATATTTATTATGTCATAAACTTTGTGCATTATAAATTGCATTTTTGAATTGCTGACATTCCTGTTTTGTCCATGCACATTCAATAAAAACTTCAGCCTTGATCCTGAACTGTGTGACTATGTGTGAAATACACATATACTAAACATTGATTTTGACAGTTATGACTATTTTGCATAGCATTGAAAGGCTTACTTTCCAAAAAGGTATAAATATAATATGGGTAGCCAGCTGTATAATTTTACACCCCGGATGAGTAACTTTGTCAGTTATCTTTTTCTGCTCAAAGGAGGAAAGTTCGGTGGTGGCACTGGCAAGCTTTGTTTTCGAAGTCCATAGCCAATAGCCGAAAAGCAGAAATGCAAAATATATGTAATTTAAAGTAAGTATTAGTTAGCACAGATAAATATTAAATATACATACCTACTTAATTGTTTTGATTAACATTGCATTGCCGATGGATCAAGCTCTAAGCATTGGGTTAATAACTTCATTTTCTGTAGCCTAAAAGGTCACCGTTGAATTCGCTCTAACCTCAAAACAAGTTCAAACCACTTATAGTTTATTGTCTATATTAAGTAAAGTCTGTAAAGTTCATCTTCGAAGTAGGAAGATAATGCAAAAACATTTCTCACTAATCTATTTACTTAAAACGTAAAGCTAGTGATAACAGTGACCTTTCCTAATACTAAGTAATTAGATATTACTTGGCAGCGCATTATTTTTTATTGCCATTAGGAAAACTACACGATATATATATATAAATAATTGAGAAACATGACATTAAGAAACGTTACAATGATATTGCATTTAACTTCAGACTACTAAATAAAGATATAAATAACATTTCGTGGAATTTAAATAGGTACCTACTGCTGTCTGCTCTGCCAACTATTTACTTGATTTTATTATGAACTATTTTCTCTTTCCAGTCTGATATTCTGCAATATTAATTATCGCTAAATAAGCAAAATACTAATGAAATGTAGTTCACTTATAACATTAGTTAGTTGTTCATTATTTCCCATCATAGTGCTGAGCAAGTATACTGTATTATTGATTCCATATTATTTAATATAACTTTTAACTTATTCTAATAATTACTATAGTTAGTATAATATGCGTAACTATACCTAACTGAATTGTGAACACACAGTAGGTATATTTAAGGTTCAGAACACACTAACTATATACTAATTCATTACATTGCTACTAATCATCAGCTATTTATTTCAAATTGTTTTAAGAAAAACAGCAAAAACATTTTTAAACTGCTGCCAAAAAGGCTCAATACACTACGATACTTGATACTTGGTTTTTTCACGTGTCTCCGAAATCACATCCACATAAAAAATACAGACTTCAGTATACATATTACAAAATAGCAACTGCTATTCCATTTCTGACACAACTAAACTAACAAAACAATAAACAAAATTAAATAAATAATTTACATATACTAAACTAGATAACTAATTAATCACCATTCATTTGCGTATCAATCTATCAATAGTAAAAAAAGTCCATATTTCGTTCCGAGACAATTAATTCTTTAACCTTTTCCACCAGTGTAGCAAAACTTAACTTTTTAAACACATACTTTCTAGACAATTTATTCCAAGCTAATAGCCTGATGCTGCACTGAATTCCTGATAAAGGCTGTTCCACAATTCATAACCTTGCATAATGGAAAACTTCTTTTCTCATTAGCCTTATTGCTAATATCAAACCAGCCCTCTGTACCTACATACCCACCAAAGCCAACATTTTTCATTACCAACTTAATCAAGTACAATCTTTTCCTTTCAAGTACCGTGAAAAGATTACATAGTGTATAAATATACTTTAAACCAACAACTAGCTTGCTTCGATCAGAAAAACGGCGCTGAGCCTTTCCCCCTTTTTGGAGTTTTTCCCTCCCCACTGAAGAAAAGTGGGTAAAATTACATTTAATAAGGCGATGAGTAATTTTTATTACTTTTATTTTTAACTTGATACTCAATTTTTCATGTGATATTGTATTTAGGGTAATGCTACATATAAAATGTTAATTTTTTTGCTTTAACTTTACTTTGCTGTACAGATGATGTGGTCTCACGGCTTCTATATTCGATGCTGGATTTTGCTTTCGTGTTTTGTTTTATTTTTTTAAGTGTGACAACTGATGAAGGGTGGTTTACTGCAATAGATGTATTAACAAAGGTACCCCAACGAGACTTAAAAAAATTAACTTTTTGGATCCCCTTATAACATGGCACCAAATGTGTATCAATCGAAAGGACTAGTAAAGGGCTTTAAAACAACACTAATTTCATTTTTTCTACTGTGTTCCGTTCAAGAGTAATCAATGAGATCCGAGAAATCCGAAAATCGGACTTCTGCATTACTCTTGAACGGGACACCGTAGAAAAATGAAACTAGTGTTATTTTATAGCCCTTTACTAGTGCTTTCAATTGATACACATTTGGTGCCATGTTATAAGCGGATCCAAAAAGTTAATTTTTTTCTAAGTCTCGTTGGGGTACCTTTATTAATACATCTATTGCTGCTAACCGAATTTACGAAAATTCTCAGTACATCGTTTGGTTTGTTGGTGATTTAAATGGAAAAAGCTCACTACCACCCCTAAGTATTAGAATTAGTTGTACCTTGGAGAACAGTAACGGTACGACAACAGATGATAATTTCTCACTTGGAAATTTTACAAATTGGTCGCCTAAACAGCCAATTCGAGCATCCATGTACAATTACTACAGGCGTAGTCGTAGCCATCGTAGTCTATTTAGAAAGCCTTACAAAACATGTTCCGTAAACGCAGTCCATTTGACTGCAAATGCGATCATCGATCAATTCGCTGTCACTGTAGTAACTGAATTTATAAGGTCTACAAGAGTTTCAGTTTTTATTCAAATGGATAAACCGGTATATAAACCAGGGGATGTTGTTCGCATTCGTCTGGTCACGGAAAAATGTTAGCAGGCAATTGCTCTGTAATTATGTACCCTGCGGGAAGTAAACCAGAAAGTGGTAAAGGCAATCTCAAATTGGGAGATTTAAAGAATGGTCTAGCATTCTTTACATTTGCAGCGCCCACTGTACCTGGTATCTACCGCATTGAAGCGAATGTAACTGAACACAAAACTGAGCGGTGGTCACTTGGAACAAAATCATTTCAAGTATACACACGACAGAGCCTTTTAAAATCACGTGGCTTAATCCAGTGTTAACTTATAAGAATGGGTTTCCCTTGGATATCCAGTTAGCTATTTCAACAACAGACAATCTACCCGTTTCGGATATCCTAGCTTCGGCTGTTAGTCTCTCCACCGTATATCAATCCGGCAATTCCAATACAACAGTAGATATTGAAAAACTAACATCCTCTATCCCATCAAATGGATTGGTCAACTTCAGAATAGCCACACCTTCAGACTCAAAAACTAGATTCCACTCAATCATCGTTCCATACAAGCAAATTAGCCTGAGTCTTCCGTTGCCTCGACTTTTTAAATCCCCTTCGCAATTACAATTAAGCATTTTACCTCCAACAATTCCATCACTAAAATTTCAAAGGGAGAACAATTACATATTTATCGTTGAAGCAAATGAATGCGTCCTCACTCTCGTGAACTACTTACTGTACGATGGAGTAAACATTATTGACTTTAAGGTGAGTTGTAGGTTCATTTCATAAATAGATCCCCTTTGTAGTGTTGTAAAATGGTCAGAGTAAGGCAGTCGCAGTGGGTGCAGTGCGGGCCCTTGCATGTAAGGATATCATATGGGAAACAAACGACCTACGCTAATTTAAAAATAAAACTTTATGGTATCGGGACTCTTTGAAATACACCTGCTCACCCCTTTCACCCCGTTAACCAGAGATGGGCCCTAGCAACAGCAGGGTGAGGGGGTGGACTTGGCCAGCAGGGTGAGAGGGGGGGTGGACTGTGCCAGCAGGGTGAGGTGGACTTGGCCAGCAGGGTGAGAGGGGGGGGGGTGGACTGTGCCAGCAGGGTGAGGTGGACTTTGCCAGCAGGGTTAAAGGGGTGGATTTTTCCAGCTAGTATAGTAAATGTGTATACATGTACATTTATTACTGTAATATTAGTGAGTGAGTGGTTAGTTGGAGTTGTCTAAATATTAAATATAGATAATGTAACAAATACAAATACTGTACTGTGGATAGATGTGTTAATGGGATCTGGACCTGTTAATTAGTAATGTACATCAATATCTTAATTACACAAACTAGGTATATACAATTATTATCCCACTTATGTTGTATGTCCCAATTACACACAATTATATTTAAACATATTTGTATGTAGCAGTTTATCGCGGATTGAACATATCAGTCACAAATATATCAGTATCTGACATTACATTTCATTTCAAATAAACAAAGAAACTATGAAAAATTAACTAAAATGTATAGGTTAGGATCATTTAATCAATTGTTAAGCAAAATCCTACTTAAATAGAACATCTCTGCTGCCATCACACTATGTAGTAGTTTTCTAGATTTACAATACCACATCTAACTAAGCATTGCAATTTCGTAATACATAATAATAATAATAATACAACGTTATATTCTTGGCAACTCAATGCAATTTTTTACTGTAAGTTATGTACCTATAAGGCCTTTTTGAAGAGAGAGAGAGAGAGAGAAGATTACGTTGTAAGGATTTTCCATAAACACTAAGGTTTTATGCCTTAAATATTTAGATATCATTACATATTGTTCAATTTATTAGGATGGATTACATACATACACGTGGGTTAGGTATTCGTAATATTTTATAACTTCTCTTCTTTCAAGCTTACTCTCATATCTCGAACTAATAAATTGCATTCATATATATTCTTGTACATCATAATACAGATATATGCATGCAATATTGTAGAACACTCTTATGATAAGTCATTTTATAAGTTTGTTAAGTAAGTGAAACATCCTAACTCGTCGACTCATTTACACCAGAAATAGCCAAGTAAGTATTTATTAATTTTTTCAATAATTCTCCCGCAAAACTAGTTTAACATTTAACCAAAATAATACTTCATAACTAATATTCCGTTATCAAGAATTGCACGTTAATATTCAAAGCACTAATATATTTTAGGTGGATGTAACTAGACAATGTTAAGCATTTAAAGTATTTTCTTGTAGCAGGTTCAAAAATAAATATGGGTCGGCTACTTGGGAGTTGGATATTTACGACACTATGTTTGGCTTCTATTATGCAAGAGTCTTTTGGGCAAATGAATTCTCATTCATCATATAGGCAAGCCCCGATCTCCCCAACGCCGGTGACTTCAACAATAGGAGAGAGCACCGATGTCTCCGAAATTCTTAATTCAATTAAATATGAGCTTAATTCCATTAGACAGATTCAGGTACAAGCTGTATCCAAGGTCGATATGATTACTCAGAGAATAATGGAAAAATGTAGTCAGCTACAGCGTTCTCCCGTGAAGAAAGTAGCTTCATAGACCCACCATCAGGATCAGGGACACGTATGCCAAGACTCGATAAAAGGAATTGAGTTTTTGCTGGAGAAACTGCAACGAGAGATCAATTCTATTAAAACTACACTGAATACAGATACAGAAAATGACACTCTTTCCAATGGCTACCGACGATCAAGGCAACTCCCGCATCCAGCAGATAATTTATCTATCACCCAAAAACTAAGCTCTCGACTCGACGCTTTAGGTGTTGAATTATCCACTGAAAAAAAAGACAACTGCACTGAGCTACTATCCCACAAAATGCAAACTATGACTAGGGACCTCCAAAATATAGAGGCAAAGGAATCTGCCCGGTTCCGAGAAAGTGTTGTCAGTAGTTCCGTTCACGGAATCTCTGATGGAGACTTTGATAGAGTAAAGGCTGACCTAGAAGTAATCACTAAATTGGAAGTCCCCCTTGAAATGGATATTGTGATGCAAGATATTGTTAACAAAACTCTGATGAATAGCGCAATAGAAAATTTTAAGAATCTTTTGGGATTCCTGAAAATTTTACCTCGAGAGCATTTCAAAAGTGGCATGCAACATTTCATCAAGGTGATGCAGGTCAATGGACAAGTTGACACGCAGGAATTTATGCGATTGGTTTATGAATCTAAAGCAGCCTTTGGGATGGACGCCAAAAATGATTCCCCGAAAAATTTTCATCAATTAATCTGGGGTGTGACACAATGCGTACGAAATACGAAAAATAATGCATATTTGATCATCGACAGAGAAAGCATTAGAAAGCCAGACTCTAATTCAACGGATGGAAGGTATTTACACGATGAGATCCAGATAACTACTCCTCGTGTAAGTAGACTGCCAGTTTATTCCACTAAAAGGGGGAAGACAAACGAACGTCGAGGAAAATCAGAATTTTGCGCCTGGGAGTTCTATCCGACGGTGTTCGATGATGGCTCCATTAATTTCGTAATTCGGCAGCAAGTCAAAAACGACTACGGATGGAATTTAAATGTAGACGAGTCTCAAAACGTACAAATTAGTCCATCAGATGTCAATCCTAATTTTATTTGGAAAATTATTTCGCAACAAAACGGTTCTTCCTTTGCTATTTACTCCCTCCACCCAGATTATATTGCGGATGGGATACATATTTACACGGAATATTCTCTTTGCAGCACTGATGGAACAAAGTCCAGAAGAGAAGTTGTCCTTGCTCCTGTTGGTGAATATTGTAAATGGCACATAGAAAATCCATTTGAAGCTGCCCTTTAATTATGCACAAGACATGTAATTTCCATGTCACATTTATATTCCCTCTAATAGTAGCGACTACTTGACCAGCGGCAATTTTGTCAAGATTAATTAAGTAAACTGTAATAGATTATATTACTTATATTCTAGCGATTAAATACAACTTTTAGTAGCAATCTGAATCGACTTTACTAGTTTAGTCCTGTAATATGTTTTGCGTTTACTGTTAATTTGTCAGCTTTACTATAATGAAACTACATTGTAAGCTCATGGATACAGTACTAAGTGTCAAGAAAGTTTATTTGGGAACAATTGACTAAAACTCTTACAGTCATGTTTACAAATTGCAGATAAATAAATGTAATAATGTGCTAATAAATATAATTAAAATAATCTAATTACCTAGGTACATTTTATCATTTATAAGAATGAAAATTGTATTGTATTATGCATGTGACTTTTTAACATGAAAAATAAACCATGGCAAATACGATTATATGGAATGTATCGTTGCGAAAATGGCGAAACTATTTGAATCTCACTATGCCCCACATGATACAGTCCGTTTTTGGTAAAATCGCACTTTGGTCAGTATAGTTGGGATTTTGTAAAGTAAAATATATCCTTGCATTGAAATATGGCGTTTGCTAGGGTATGGGCATATCACTCTACTAATACTTTCAAAAAATGTCTTATCTCGAAAACTTCAAAAAATACTTATAGGGGAAAAAGGAAAACAATCCTTATCTACGATACCATTGTCCTTTCCTCTCACTCACTCGCATAAATATATAGATACCGATATATTAATAAACGGAGGACTATGGTTTATAGTAATTTGATAGGCCAAAGTTATCAAGCGTGTAAACCCCATATTTATTATGTCAAAAACTTTATGAAGAAAATCCATAATCGCATTTTGCAATAGGGGGCATTCTTGTTTTGTTCACCTTCAATAAAAACATCAGCCATGATCCTGAACTGTGTGACAATGTAAAAAATACATATATAGACATCGATTTTGACAGTCATGACTATTTTGCATAGCATTGAGAGGCTTACTTTCCAAAAAGGTAAAAATATGTGTAGCCAGCTGTATTATAAATTTACACACCGCATAGACGAAGAACTAAAATGCAAAATATATGTAATTTAAAATAAGTATTAGCAAAGATAAATATACACACTTAAATAGTTGTTTTGGTTAACATTGCATTTTACTGATGGATCTAGCTCTAAGCATTGGGTTATTAACTCCATTTTCTATAGCATAAAAGGTCACCGTTGAATTCGCTCTGGCCTCAAAACAAGTCCAAACCCTATTTATAGTTTTTTGTCTATATGAAGTAAAGTTCATCTTCGAAGTCGGAAGATCATGCAAAAACATTTCTCACTAATCTAGCTACTTAAAACGTGAAGCCAATGATAACAGTGACCTTCCCTAATGAGCAGAGAGCGGATAGTGAATTAAAAACACAATTTTTTTGGTGACTGCTACATCCATGAGACTTACAATTAGTGGGGTTTCGTCATGAACCTTAAGGAGCAGTTAGACGGACTTTTTTGGCCACTATTTTCTACTGTTTTGAAGTTTCATTAGCCACTATAGTATTATCTATACTATTATGAAGTTTTGACACTATTTCAAAACTTTTTTGGGATTATTCTAGCAATCATATAGTAATTTTTAATGTAGATGTTATTTGTGTACCATTCTATGGACAAATATATTTGAGAAAGAAGCTAGAGCACAAATACCAAGCTGTAACTTGAAATTGACACCTGCAATTCACATTTCCAGGTAAATTTAAAGAATATCAATGTAATTGTAAGATACCTATTGACTATTGACACCATAATTATTTTAATTTATGCCCCAGTAACATTAAAGTAGTAGTGGAGTGGAAGCTGAACGAATTTTTAGTATGCACAAAGCTATACTCAGCAATAGAATTCAAAATATGACAATGTGAAAGGTTGAGATGCTTTGTTTCACACTTTTCTGCAAAGAACGACTATTTATAAAGCGAATGCTTAAATAAATGGAGTGATTGTACTAAACATTTGGGAATTAATATATAGCTAAAAACTAAATTTAAAATTAGCTCCCGGAATAAATCGTATTAAATTCGGTGCGAGTTTCTATAAATATTCATTAAACTTGTTTTACCATAAATATCTGATAAAATAAGTAGTACTAACTGATGCGCCAACATGTTTTTAAGCTATTACCACTATTTTGTCATTAATATACTATTTTACCACTTTTTCAAGTTTTTAGACACTAACTATCCACCCTCTGCTAATGAGATATTGGCAGCGAATTATTTTTCATTGCCATTAGGAAGACTACACGATTTATATATACAAATAATTGAGAAGAAGACATTAAGAAAGGTTTGCAAACAGAACTCCGTGATAACAATAATAGTAATTATTATTACTATCTGTATTGTGTATAATATGGTATATGAGATAAGTTACGGTATATGAGAATATTCATTCGGCTCTTCAGTCTGTATAGAATAACATCAGAACATCACCTAAATATGTGTGCCAAATGGGCAATGCCTTGGTATACCGAAAGTACAAAATTGGCTCATGAAAGGCAATTCAGGATCAGAAACAAGGAGTCATATTTTACATCCTGTTTGGAAACTCAAACGGCATGGCAGCTCGGTTAATCAAACCATTGACGATGTGATTACACGGTGTTTGTCAAAGTTACAAAGATCCCATTATTTGCTACACCGAGTATAGATGCTAAAATTGGTGTTATTTTAATTTCAAAGAACTTTCTTATGATATTTAGCATGAAAGGATAACAACCTTTAATCTTAATGCGCATAGTGTAATGTGAATGTGAGTGCTTAGCATGAATGTTATAGCTGAATAAGATAAATATGTTAATGTATGCGTATTTTTACACTACATTTTAATATGATTGTATTCATTCCATGTAGAATGATATTGACTTTAACTTCAGACTACTAAATAAAGATATAAACAACATTTCGTGGAATTTAAATAGGTACCTTACCTACTGCTGTCTGCTCTGCCAACTACTTGATTTAATTATGAAGTATTTTCCCTTTCCAGTCTGATATTCTGCAATAGTATGGTTTATCGCTAAATAAGCAAAATGCTAATAAAATGTAGTTTCAGTCATAACATTAGTTAGTTACATTATTTCCCATCATAGTGCTGAGCAAGTATAATACTGTATTAGTGATTCCATATTATATAATAGAACCTATTCTAATAATTACTATAGTTCGTATAATGCATAGGAGTAACTATACCTAACTGAATTGTGAACACAAAGTACATTTAAGGTTTATAACACACTAACTATATATGTAATAATTCATAACATTGCCACTAATCAATTACTATTTCAAATTTTTTAAAGAAAAACAGCAAAGACATTGTCCAACTGCTGACACAAAGGCTAAATATACTACGGTGCTGAGCCTTCTCCCTTTTTGGAGTTTCTCCCTCCCTACTGAGGAAAGTGAGTCAAATTAAAATTAATAAGGCGATGAGTAATTTTTATTATTTTTATCCCTAACTTGATACTCAATTTTTCATGTGATATTTTTCATATAAAATGCAATTTTTTTCGCTCGATACTAATACTATGTATTATATGAACTTCAATTTACTTTGCTTTACAGATGATGTGGTCTCACGGCTGTTGGATTTTGCTTTCGTGCTTTATTTCTATAAGTGTGACAAGAGGGACAACTGATGAAGGGTTGTTTACTGCAATTGCTGCTAACCGAATTTACCAAAATTCTCAGTACACCGTTTGGTTTGTTGGTGATTTAAATGGAAGAAGCTCACTTCCACCGCTGAGTATTAGAATTAGTTGTACCTTGGAGTACGGTAGAGGAAGAGAAATTACAACAAATGATGATTTCTCACTTGGAAATTTTACAAATTGGTCGCCTGAACAGCCAATTCGAGCATCCATGTACACGTATAGTCTATTTAGAGAGCGTTACAAAGCATGTTTCGTAAACGCAGTCCATTTGACTACAAATGAGATCATCGATCAATTCGCTGTCACTTTAGTATCTGCATCTATAAGGTCTACAAGAGTTTCAGTTTTTATTCAAATGGATAAACCGGTATATAAACCAGGGGATGTTGTTCGCATTCGTCTGGTCACATTGAATGACCGAAAATTGCCGGACATGTCGATACCACTTACTTTGACTGTGAAGGACGCAAAGAAAATTATCATTCATAAAGTGACCGCCTTCCCACATACGAATGCAAATGGAATTCGAAAATTTGAATTCAATCTGTCAAAGAAGCCCCCCAATTTAGGACCGTGGCAGCTAATTGTTGAATCTGGCAGAGTAAAGGAAGTTCGAACGTTCGTCGTCGAGAAGTACATTCTGCCCAAATATTTGGTCAAAGTATCCACCTCACCCTCCTACTTAATTACTGGTGGGAGCAAAACTTTCACAGTAGAAATTCAAGTTTCTTACACTTATGGAAAAATGTTAGCAGGCAATTGCTCTGTAATTATGTACCCTGCGGGAAGTAAACCAGAAAGTGGTAAAGGCAATCCCAAATTGGGAGACTTAAAGAATGGTCTAGCCTTCTTTACATTTGCAGCGCCCACTGTACCTGGTATCTACCGCATTGAAGCGAATGTAACTGAACACAAAACTGAGCGGTGGTCACTTGGAACAAAATCATTTCAAGTATACAAGACAGAGCCTTTTAAAATCACGTGGCTTAACCCGGTGTCAACGTATAAGAATGGGTTTCCCTTGGATATCCAGTTGGCTATTTCAACAACAGACAATCTACCCGTTTCGGATAGCCTAGCTTCGGCCGTTAGTCTCTCCAACGTATATCAATCCGTCAATTCCAATACAACAGTAGATATTGAAAAACTAACTTCCGCTATCCCATCAAATGGAATGGTCAACTTCAGAATAGCCACGCCTTCAGACTCAAATACTAGATTCCACTCAATCATCGTTCGCTACAAACAAGTTAGCCTGAGTCTTCCGTTGCCTCGACTTTTTAAATCCCCTTCACAATTACAATTAAACATTTTGCCTCCAACAATTCCACTACTTAAATTTCAAAGTGGGAATACTTACATATTTGTCGTTGAAGCAAATGAATGCGTCCTCACTCTCGTGAACTATTTACTATACGATGGAGTAAACATTATTGACTTTAAGGTGAGTTATAGGTTAATTTCATAAATAGATACCCGTTGTTGTGTTGTAAAATGGTCAGAGTAAGGCATTCGCAGTCGGTGCAGCGCAGGCCCTTCCATGTAAGGACACCATGTGAAAACAAACCTACGCTAATTTTTAACATTACCCTTTATATGATATCCTTTAGGGTTCGCTTCCATAGCCGTATTCAGATATCAGTTTCTTAAGGGGCTGAAAACATTTAGCTGCCAAACTGTCAATAATCAAAATTAATTTAAGATTTATGATATTTTTCTAAAATGTACAAAATTAACATGAAATCTCGGGCAGTGGAAACCTTTTTGCCAACACTTTTTTCTATTCTGGATTTTGGGGAGGGGAGGCTCAGACCTCCGAAGCACTCTCTCGGTACAGTCTTGTGCCCTTCCATTAGGTTTCTCATTTGGTGTTCGTCCATGGTATGGTGGGACCCTCACCGCAATGCCTGCCTGGTCGGAGTTGACGAAAAGGAGGCAAAAAATAATTGACAGAACTTTCAGGTGACCACTGGCTTGGTATGAAAACTAACGGGGCGACCCGACCCACTTTTTCATTGAAACCGAATTGGACGAAACTTCAGCCAGTCGCAATTATAACATGTAGCGTTCATTTGGCTAATTTGAAATTTTGACAAACCTTATGTAACCAATTCTATTGGAGTTCAAAGTTAGTCAAAAATGAACTTCGGTAGAACAGCCATTATCTTGTTTTGAAAAAATAAAATTATTGGTTCACATTTCTAATGTCTTCGGAAAAGCAGAAAACATAACGGCACAGTAATTGGGGACAGCTTTTGTATTTACAGTTTTGCACACGAGTGTTGCGTTTTCGAAATATGGGGGAGGGGAATATTTTTGAAATTTACCCCCAGATTATTAAAAAATATTATTTTTTAATTACTTTCTGCTATTCCGAAGACATTACAATAGAAATGTGAACCAATAATTTTATTTTTTCAAAACAAGGTAATGGCTGTCGAAACTAAATTTTACGTAACAACGGCCAGGCCACTGCTTGCTTGTTCAATTGAGAACTCATCGCCCCGTCAGTTTTAATATCTAGCCCACTGTCACCTTCCGTTCCCCTTCCTGCCACCAGATGAAAAGTTTTTAAATGGCAAAATCTTACATTGCCCCATGTATGGGGTAAATTGAGATTAATATTTGAATTCCATACGTAGCACTTATAAAACGATAACTCACTTGCCAGGTGTTTCTATTTCAAAAATAAGTGGGCGTGGCCAGAACTCCATGGGGGTGTGGCATATTTGGCTCAAAAACACTGACAATGTTACTTTTTACCTCCTCTTTCAAATCTGAATACAGAATTGGAAAAAAATGACGCGTTCGAAGGTAAGAGAGTGGACACACACACACACGTCCTGACGGGCAAATATGATGAAATGATAATGTATTGCCAGTGGACATTACGCGAAGTCAAAAATCCAAACTGGACCGATTTTGTTGATGAAAATAGCTTAAATGGCACATTAGTAGCAATTATTACTATTCCCATAAAATAACACGAAATCTAAAACACAAACTATAATACGAAATCTAAAGCACGAACCCAAAACACTGCAATTGTGTACTAGTGTTGATACATTTTCTATGTACATTTGATGTGGCCAATTTGGCTCAAAAACACTGACAAGATTACTTTTTACCTCCTCTTTCGAATTCTGAAAACAGAATTCAAAAAATTTGACGCGTTCAAGAGTTAGAGCGTGGACATGGACTACCTTTCACACACACACTTCCAGACAGACATGACGAAATGATAATGTACCTAGCGATACATAATAAACCGCTTGGCAGCGGGTGTGCATATGTAATGCCAGAGTTGTTGGTGAAAATGTGTTGTCGGGGGTGGAGTATTGCCGGACGTGGTGAGGTTCTTGCCCACCTTTGAACGCAAGTAGTGTGGTTTTGTGGCCACAATTCCATGGGGGTGTGGCCGATTTGGCTCAAAAACACTGACGATGTTACTTTTTACCTCCTCTTTCGCGAACAGTTGACGCGTTCGAAAGTTAGAGCGCAGACTTACACACACACGCATCCCTCCAGACAGAAATTATGACATGATAATGTACCTGGCGGTACATAGTAACGAAAGATACTACATTCAAGAGCATGGCGAGATAATCCTAATTTTTAACCCAACTAAAATACATTTTTATGATTGGGTGATATTTCCTCTATAGTATCATGTTCTGTATTGGTGTTGGTATTCATATTATAATGTTTGTTGTATTTACAGGTAGGTATAGCAATTTCAAAAACTGTGGATGGAAGTCCTGTCAAACGAGGAGAAATGGCTTTAAATTTACCCCAAGGAATTTACAGCGAGCTTAAGATATTCGTTTTCTTCGTACACACCTTTTCCCAAAATGGGGGCCCAGATACAGAAGAGATTGTTTCAGCCTCGGCTACATTGTCAACGAATAACTTTATTGACCTTCAGCTGTCTAAGGAAAGTTTAGAGCCCGCAGAAAATATTTCATTGCGATTTCGAACACATTCAGGTTCCACCATTGCCCTAAGAGCAATAGACCAGTCTGTGCTTTTACTGTCGCAAGACCCAACCAATGTTGACTTAGATCCAGCTACTGTGCCATATAATGAATTCTGGAGAGCTCAAAACTCTTTGGCACCATCTTCTACATCTGCCTCTGATTTCATTGTAGATTTTAAAATAAATGGATTGGAGATTCTGACGAACGTTGGGGGAAAATTGGCGGAGAGAAAGCAACAAGATAATATTCCAAAATCTCGTCGCGAACGATTTATTCGCCAAGCTGGAAATGATGTTGATAGATTGAATGTCCTCGACTACGCGTTTCACAATGGCGAAGTTCGAACCCGTAAGGAATTTCCTGAAGTTTGGCTGTGGGAGGAAATTGAGGCAAGAAGTGAGACGACGGAATTTCAACCAAAGGTACCTAAGGTACCGGATACAATTACTAGTTGGTTTATCACCGCATTCTCTATAAACAAAAATAGCGGAATTGCAGTTACTTCGTTCCCTAAAATTCTCCAAGTCTTTCGTCCCTTCTTTATCACGTTAAACATACCATATTCGGTAATTAAGCACGAATCATTTGCCTTCAAAGTCCTTGTTCACAACTATTTGAACGAAACCATCTGGACGACAGTAACTTTTATAAATGACGAAAACAACTATCATTTTGTGGACACCGTTGAGCAGACACAGATCAATGCAACAAGACATATCCGACTCGACCCTTTCACGGTGGATGTTGTCCAATTTGTAATAACGCCTCTGAAATTAGGACACTGGCCTATACACATCAGAGCACTTACTGGGTCTGCGGGCGATGCCGTGATTCGCCTTTTGAATGTTATCTCCCCTGGAGAAACCCACCCAACAAGCAATGTCCGAAAAATTATTTATTCTAAGAACAAAACAGCAGTTCACACAGAACGAATTCCGACTAGAAATAGAAGGTCTCTGGTTAATAGGAGCCTAAAATTTACTGGGGATCCATTTGCTCCAATTTTAGATTCAAAACATTATTCACAAGCAGACAAAAATTTGGTTCCCCTCCCCACGGACTGCGGGGAACAAAGCATGGTAAAATTTTATCCAAATATTCTTGCTCTCAAGTATCTGCAAGCAGTAAATAAAATGAGCCCTGAGAGAAAGAAACGAGCTATCGAACATTTGGAAACCGGGTATCAAAAGCAACTAACCTACTTTGATACCAAAAATGGTTCTTTCCAATATCATTGTTCCGATACTCAAGGCTCAACCTGGCTGACAGCTTTCATTCTTCGTTGTTTTAGTGGGGCGAGAAAATATATCACAATTGACGACCGTGTAATCATTAAGGGGTTGGGATACTTGATCAAACAGCAAAATAAGGAGACTGGAGAATTTGTGGAGTATGGAAAAAATCTATATCCAGAATACTACGTTGCATTCGACATGGCTGGTAAAGGCTTTAGACGAGGTGCTAATAAAAATGTTTTCCGTTATGGAATCACAGCCTATGTTACATTAGCTATAGCTGAAATTTATGCAGATATCAAAAGCCTGCCGACTAAAATGCCATCTAAGACGAACAGAACAGATATCGAGGAGGGGATCATTAAGGGGAGAAAATTTATTTCTTCAGACAGTTCGTTCAGAGAAAGTGACGGGTATAGTTTGGCAATAGTCACTGCAACTCTACACGCCACAAACCATTCCGCAATGGATCGTTTTCACGAAAGACTTGAACTTTATGCGAAAATTACAGACGATGGAAACTTTAAACATTATGAACTGAATCAAAATATTTCGGAGACACAAACTACTCCTATCACTATTGAAATAACAGCCTACGCACTACTTGTCCAAATGTGGAGGTCCCAAGAATCCATCATTAGCAGCCTTCCCATTGTCAGATGGCTATTTTCTAAACGGAACCCCGAAGGCGGATTTATCTCTACACAAGACACAATTGTGGCCCTAACAGCTTTATCCAAATATGCAGAATTGACTATCATGGAGCAAAATGATGAAATGGATATTGAAATCCTTACTAATAATAAGAAACTAATTAAATACAAAGTCAGTGCTAATAACTCGATCGACATCCAAGAGTTCATCCTTCCAGCGGATATTGAGTGGTTTGATGTCACATTTAAGGGGAAAGGTCGCTGCTCTATGGAGTATCAGGAATTTCACTACAAGCCTAAGAAAACTAATGACGAAACTCACTTCAAAATAAAAGCAACGGTATGATTTACCCACTATCTTCATAATATGCATAATACTAACATGGCAATTGGATAATTTTGCATTTAAACAATTTAAATACCATTCTAGTGGACTCCAACAGCAGAATATTCGGATGACATTCTTTATCTTAAACTCTGCGTACGCACTGTCGAGGAGGAGGAGAAAACGGGAGATGCTATCGCAAAAATTAATCTTCCAAGTGGCTATGTATTTGATGGTGAACAAATTGAAAAGACAAACTGGACAAGACCGAATGTCGTCAAGAACATTGTATTGGAGCAGTCGGGGACCCACGCTATTGTCTACTATGATTTTATCGTACAAACCGACACTTGTGTGACGCTTCCCGTCTCTAGTCTATATACTGTAGTTACAAGACACAAACCTTCAATATCCGTAGTCGAGTATATGGAGCCTAATAAAAATGCGACTGTTCTGTATCCCGTGGCTATTTTGAAAACTGTTTGTGATCTTTGCCTAGAGTCAAAAGGATGCGATGTTGTGTCAAATTGTGTTTAAATAGATTTTTCCCTACTTGCGTTTGACGATACTATGCACAATAAAATTGCGAATAATTAAGTTATATGCACGTATAAAACGCATTTGCTCAAAAAGAAAGAATTACAATAATGTTATAAAAATTATATTTAAGATTTATGAAACGGCAACTCGCGCTGCCAAGGTTAAGGTCCGGTGTATGTGAATATTTTATTATTGTCAGTAGGAAACATACATACAAAATTATCGAAGATTTTGTAGGTTTTCTTTTGTGGGGAATAAATGTGCAATTCATTAAAACTAACGCTAAAGTATGCTAAGTGCTAATACTAGTACAGAGATATGTGGTTCATAGTTATGGGATTCCCGTATAAAGTAGGCCTAGCTATATACACCATGCCCAATACGTGTGCAATATTGTTAGCATGTAGCAAGTAGCCCTAACTAATCTAGTTTTATGATTAATACGTGTATTAGTAGTATAGTGCCATAAAAATATGTCATGTCAATAAGAAATTGGATTATGTCAATTAGAAAAAATTCCAATGAGGAAAATATGCCAAAAAGATATGAATATATACCATATATATACCAAAAAAAATATGCCCTTCCTGTTCCTATATTATACATCGCCATAATAATGATTTTGAATAAATTGTAATAGAGTAAACTATACATAAATAATATTTCGGAATACGATAATATCATGTTCATTGAAATAAAACAATTACATTCATTTAGTCAGATAACAGGTATTCCATACCTATATATTATTTGTATATTATTGAGTTTTATTTAAATTAATAGTAACAAAATTATTGAAGATTACGTGTTAGTGTCAACGAACAAATGTAATAGCCATATCGTCTTTTACAAATGTCAACTTGTTTCCTTCCACTGTAACCGAGTCAGGGTGGGCAACCAAATCAATAACAGTGTTTTCCAGACTCATATGTTCAGGGGAGCCACCCATTCGTGTGGAAGCTGGTGAAGTGGACCGCCAGTATTCGTCACATTGTTGGGTTCTAAAAATATGGTCATTAAGAATATCGAGAATGACAACGTATTGGTTTTCCGTTGTTTTTGTTTGTAGTATCTCAAGAGCGATGGCATGGTCTTGTGCCTGCAGAAATTCTCCCTTACTATTTTTGGATCCAGTAAACTGTTTTCCGTCAACTTTGATGCTTTTTGGAGAAGAAGCTGTCCAGTGTCCTCCAATGTCAGAAAAAGTTGGCAAGTTTTTGGTACACTTCCGTGCTGACTTTAACGGCACTGATGTTTCTTCAGTAATGGTTATACTATCAGAAGGCCGAAGCTTGAATGCAGGGTAAAAATCCTCGATTGAATTTGTTTCCAACTCAAAAACCTGTTCAAATGGCTTATTGTTGTAACTGAAAAATGCTTTTAATTTGCCAGATGAAATTGAAGTCAAAATTCCAA
Source organism: Tomocerus mixtus (assembly GCA_034694165.1). NCBI lineage: Eukaryota > Metazoa > Arthropoda > Collembola > Entomobryomorpha > Tomoceridae > Tomocerus > Tomocerus mixtus. The sequence continues at coordinate 33,173 of JAQFYC010000948.1, forward strand.
TGGTATTACTGGGTGAATAACTAAAAGGATGAAACTCGTCTAGGTACATCTTAGTTCCTTTCTCAAAATTTGATTCATTTGTTAACCCAATTTCGCTCAACCAACTCAATTTGTTCACCACAATCTTCCAGTACTTTTCTCCAGAATTGACATTATTTCCACTTTTTAACATTATGTAGCAGTATCGTTCAGCATTTGGGAGATTGTCCATATCATCGCCACAAGTAAAAATAGTTTCCTTTACTGCAATTTTTTCCATTATCTGAGGACTAACGATCTTCATGCCTAAAAACCAAAAAAAAATACTCATCATAGGTTAGGAAAACTGTTTCATAGTTTTTGCACTGGACATTGGAACCATACTGCATGTATTGAAGAATTACAACTGTACTGCAGCAATGTTTATGGTATCTAACTACTGATAACTACACTTTGCACATTGCAAAAATGGATTCCGGTGTCCAGCATAAATGATTTTAATTGATATATTTAACTGTGAAAATATTTTGGAAATAATTAATTACAATAACAATTGAATATTAATAAAAGCAGTATAATATCATATATTATAACAAACGTGTTTAGAGTTGTCCTAAAACTCATTGTAGCCAAAATTTTAATTAGTCGTTAAATATGAAACAGCATTAACTACAGATATCTATATACTTACTACAACATTTTGAATGAAGAAATACTAATGTTGTTGTGCACCTACAATTTAAATTTAAAAATAAATATTTACTTACCATAAGTTTTGCACTGTAAAAATAGTGAAATACATATTAAAATTCTTGAATACATATTTATAGGCTAATGAAATAGTGTTTCTATTTTTTGACGAAGAAAATATTCCTTTTCTGTTGTTCAGAGTAAAGGGCACTGAGGGATGAGTATCAACGCGAGGGTCACTGTCACTGAACTGAATATGAGTGAAGATTAAATGGATTTAACTAAATAATACATTTTCTTTCTATGAAAAGATAGTACTTACCTATATGAGAGTACCTACTAGTACATAGGCGAAACTTGACAGATGTTTTAAGAAAATATACATTACCACCTTAAATAGTATTCATTGTAAAAGTCTGTGTAAAGGTATTTTAAAATCATGTCATTCCACGAATTTTCGTCGTTCACCGCAGATAACGAAAAGGTTATAAGTTGAAGGTAGTACTAATTAGCAGAAAATACTTCAATGAAGGTATTCTTACGTATAAGGTTTCTGTGTAGGTGTAGTGAAGGTGCATTTACATAATTTCTTTTCTAAGTAAGCACCTGAGAACATCGGTCCATATAGTCCTCGCCTTTTATTGTGTCTCGTAAAAAGCATAAATATGAAAATGCATTCGTATATTGAGAATTGATGTCCAACACAGTAAATAACTTCAATACAATTTAATATGTAAACAGAGGATAATTAGAAAATGCAAGGTTCACATTTTCCAAGAATATTTTTAATATCTTAATATTATGTTACAATAGGATTATGGCTCATTTTAGAATACATGCAAATAGATAGTTATTTATTTATTAATAGATTTGTATTATGTCTTACAATCTATTGAATACACAACAAAGTATATTTTTCATTTATTCACTTATTTAGCAGGATATTATGTGTGGGCATAGGTACCTGATTGATATAACCTTACAAAATATCCCCTAATCATCAATTATATCAAAGAAGTTTTAAACTGTAAATAGTTTTAAAGGCAATATAAAAATAAATCTGGCTTCCCTTTATTAATAAGGTGACATTAATAAGGGCAGCAACAACAAACAGTACAACATTCCCCGTTTGCATCAGTACAGCATATCTCGCAACAACACCCACAACAATGAAAGCATTCAGGATCCAACCCAGGACAAGCACCAAACCCATAGAAGCCACAACAACTGTTTAAATTGTTATTTCCCGAGTTTTCATTTTTGGATTTACTCTTCAGTTGAACTTTGTTACTCGTAGGAGCAATCTTCGCCGGTTTAACATGAAACGGACGTAAATACTTTGGTTCGCTAACAATGGCAGAAATGTGACTATTTGGTTCCTCTGCATCTGAACAGCAATTTTGTAATTATCAAAGGGTAAATAATATTAAACACGATTTAATAGTTTCAGCCTTAAATAAATATGATAACCACATTAAGACAATTCTGGATGAAATAAATGCAAAATTAATAATTATGATTACTTACCAGTAGATGCAACTGAATTATTTTGTGAAATAGTAGAATTAATTAGAATCTTTTGACTACTTGCACTCATTTTAGTTTACTATTTATTTTTTATTAGAATGGTAAATGTGTCGGTACAGATACTATGGAAATAAAAGTTCCCTGCCAACTTATATCCTCTGACATGTGTTAACTTTGCTATCATGTTTTGTGAGAGCAAATTGATCCTTGAGTTTGATTGATATTGATTTATTGTAAATAGTAAATTTTTCAAAGAACCTATATTATTCAAATTAAGCAAATACCTAATAAAATTTGAGCTACCTACAAATATTTACATGCTAAAACATGCCACACTTGTAAAGAAAAGTCCTAAAAATTGTGACTAACTAGATTCATATTTCCTAATATGGATAAGATAGGTAGATTATAGCCATTAGTTGCTTTTTGAATGATTTGACCATGTTATAAGCCGTGTTTGCAATTATTGGGAATGCAAACGTAAGTTCAATCTCACGACTGCTCATTTTAATAAATAATGAAGCATAATATATGTAGCATTGGTTATCGTGTATTATCTGAAGTATCAGCTCTTACATCCGAACTTAAAAAATTTTTGATCAATTTATCGAACGCTTCATATTTGGTGTTTATAGGTTATAATGTCTGTAAATCAATATAGTAATACAACTTTATTGCAATTTATTCAACACCTTCGTTCTCTTGGGCGATTAGACGATAGCTACTATAAGGTTGATTTACCCTATGCTAAAATTACGGTTGCGCTTTAAACTACAGTATTTTTTAATTCGGTTTATTTTTCATGTTAGTATTTTATAGAAAGGAAAGAACACAATAATTCTGTATATAATTTTTATTCTCATTAGCAACATAATTTCAAAGACGGAAGGACTTGTTCATGAATACCTAAGTATAAGTTTAATAATAATACAATTTGCAATAACTATAATATTTTAAGTAATATGTAAAACTAGCCACGATTTTTCTCGTTAGTTTGCAGGCAAGCCAAGCGTTCCTGGCTTGCAATTAAATATATTATTGTACGCTTGTATATTACCTAATCTTGCTGCACTTGGCACTTGGATCATTTAATTTAAAAATGTATAAATTAATTGCATACATGGAAACACTCACTTCAGTAAATAAAACACGAACAAACTACAGCAGGTAGGTAATCTAGTCTAGGTACTCTTATTGAAGCGATAATTGCTACTGCAACATCTGGTTTCAGTAGCTTCCCATTCCATTTCCCAGTCCATGTGGAAAATTGATTACCTGTCAACAAGATTATAATGAGGGGCATTGTTGTGTTTTGATGGAGTACCATTAAATATAATGCACCGTGTACCATAATGCAAATCTAATTGTGGATATTTCGCAATTTGATTCCATAGTTTATAATAAAAATTATTAAAAACTTATGTATAATTATATTTATATTTAGGAATCTGCATCGTTTCATTAATGACATTTCATTATTATGACTGATTAGAGTGCACAAATACAGGAAACATGTTAACGGGTGCAAGTTTTACCCAGCTTTAAAAACGTTTTGCAGGAAAAAATGTCAAAAGACCTAATTTCATTCAATACACTTTTATTTCTTGTAATGTATTGTAATTTCTGTAATATACTCACAATATTATTCAATATAAAAAGCAACAATTTTTCAGTATAGAACCCTCAGCCAGTACATTTCAAGTTAGCCACTTATATTGCGTCGCCGATGCAATGTTATAACATAACTGATATGAGAAAGATAAAAAAACACAATATTGCACTTAGTATACATGCAACATTTAAATTTAGGAAAGACAAATTAATAAAATAGATTGGCATATTGACAACCGTCATTTACATCTTCACTTCCTCCAACACCAGAAATAGACAATTAAGAAACGGAAGCCATATTGTGAACATTAAAAGTAGACGTTATTTTAATAAAGACATTAAACGGAACAAATACAAGCGTGTTTTTAACTATTTATAAGGCAAACAAGGACAAAATATGGCATCTCCACTGCTGACTCATTCTACTTATCTTTCTGAAAATATTTCTAATTTGAAGAATATTTTGCCTCGTCTCGTTGACCGTAATATAATTACGAAGGTCGAAGCAGAAAGCATTGTAAGATTCTTTTAAAACATTTACTTTATTGAATAGTTATACAATGAATTAATTAATACCATATAGGTGGTGTAGTGATTAATAAGTAAATTTTGCGCTTCATATGTTTCAATGTCTTTTAATACATATTATATCCATGTTTGATTCTTATGTTAACGTTATATTTATTTTCCTACATTTTCTTAATATTCGAGGGCAATGATATGTTCTAAAGATGACAATTAGTTGATGTGTTAGTATAGTTTCAGAACAAAAAGCACTTTCCGTGAAGGTAGTTTTAAGCATACACAAATATATAGCCTTTGCTCTTATATTATGTAACATATTTCCTGTCTCATTATTCACTACAATTAGAGTTTACCAAGCAAAACATCCAGGGAACAAAATGTTGAACTACTTCATGCGGTTGACAAACATTGGGACTCAAAAGGCTGGATATTTATTCAAATACTAAGGGACACTGATAATCAAAACTGTATTGATGTGATTCAAGCAGAGGAAGAAGATGAAGACTGATGAGTGCACACACTACTACAATCTCTTTAGTCTCCCGAAAGAATACACAACTTTTATTAAATGTAACACGGTTGTATCATACATCAATACTTATTTATGGTGCTCGCTCTTGTCTCGGAAGTTTTACAAATAAATTAGAGTATCATAATCAAAATGGGATATTCTCAATTTAAGGAAGGACGAATAAAAGCAGATTATCCAGGAGCAAATTAACAATACAATATTAAATATACTTGGTGGCTACTTAATTAATTATTTTTCATCACTTCAGTGGCAGCGGAGCCATCAGAATAATGAATTTAATTCCCTATTAGGAAAATATTTAGTTTGTTAAATGCTAAACGAGAAAATCTTATTTTATTTCTATACCTTTGAAAAACCACAGACAGTACAAATATTCCTAAGTTGAATCCGTAACTGGATCTAATTTAGTATCTATCTGTTTCATATTAATTCTTTATTCATCTTCACCATTGCATAAAACAATTTATTCAAATTATATGAAATACTTGCAGTGCAAAAGGCTTACTTTTCTCAACTAGTCCCGAATCCCCTTTTTATGACGGGTAACAATTATGTCTGCAGACATAAGTACCTATTTCTGTTTGCTTCCCTTACTGCTGAATGCTTACCAACCAAGGTCATAGTTAAACATTCTGAAATCAGCTTTACATGCTACACTTTCAATATTAATAAACCTTGGCAATGGGTGTCCAACTGTATCGGCAGTGGACATGCGAAGTGGACGGGCGCAGTGGACGGGCGCAGTGGTCGGGTTTTGTTGATGAAAATAATTTAAATGACATATTAGAGACATTTAGTACTAAATTCCCGTAAAATATCAAATTACCCAACGTATGGGGTAAATGGAGATTCGTATTTGAATTCCTTACGTCAACACCTTTAAAACTATACCCAACTTGCCATATGTTTCTATTTAGAAAATAAATGGGTGTGGCCAGAACTCCATGGGGGTGTGGTCAACTTGGTCCAAAAACGCTGACAAAATTACTTTTAACCTCCTATTTCGAATTCTGGAAACGGAATTCAAAAAACTTAACGCGTTCAAAAGTTAGAGCGCGAAGGGACACATGGACAGACAGCACGGACGAACCCATACTGTATTGTGCCGATACAGAATAACTGTTTATAAACGTATTCAATAGAATGTTGATATTGACATTTATATAATACTATGAATTGCTAATAACTTGTCGACAGAGATACAAAATATTTACTCTAGAGACTACATTGGTACATAGATTCTGTATAAATTCCGAATTTCTTGGTAATGGAATTTCGAAATACTTTGGAGCTATAATACTGTGTTTCCATTCATTCTTTAATGGCATATTTTATAAGCAAATTCCTTTGATTTACTGAAAAAGTAAACTAAGAATCGTAGGAAGTGGGCACAAAATTTTGCTATTAATAAAACTGTAAAAGGTAAATGCATTATGGAGCTAACAAATAACAATCTTCGCAATTATTTTTAATGGATGCACAATAATTACTTTAATTACATGTGCCATTTTAATTGGTTTTCAATGTCAAAGGAATAATTTAACTTTGTATGAAGTCGCCATTATAAATACCTTCATCGTTTCATCAATCACTTACACAGCATACATTGAAAATAGTCCATGATCGTGATAATGATAAAATACGAGTAAATTACTTACATAGAAGTGCTAAAAATTTTGCTCAGGGAATATAAGAATATATTTGGAAATCTCCATTTCACAGAAAACATTTTTGGTAAACACGGCAAAGTATATTTACATGGGAGTGGGAGTAATAGTACAGATAGTTGGACGCTACAGTAGGGTGAGTTTTGTGAATAATGCTAAAACAAAAATCAGAAATGTAGGCAACACACTACTGACTACAAAATTGCGATAATTCTTGTACTATTAGATACTAAAAGTGACCGCACAGACACTATCTAGGGTGAATATGAAATGATTTCAAGATGTACTATATTTAAGAGTAGAATGATATTATGATATTTACATATTTCTTATTCCGTCTTCAAAAAATGTTTGTGACACGGATCTTTTAGGCAGAATTCCAATTATATGTAGATGTTACCGTTAAAATCGGTAGTAAGGCATTACAAGTAATTCCTAAGCAAAAACGGTAATGTTTCTAAAATTGTAGTTTTTGGGTCAAAACATTAATACTATAAATTTTAAATAAATATTTAATTATTAGTTTGATTAAGCAGTTAACAGGGCATTATAAAAGTGTCACCTCAACCATGTATTATGAAAAATGGCGATAATACAGTCCTTTAAAATTCAATTGGTTGTAAAATGGACATTTATCATACAGGGGCTTGACGTGACACTTTTCTGATTCCACGTTAACTGCTTAATCAAATTGGTAAATTCAATACTTATTTAAAGTTTGCCGTATTAATGTTTTGACCCAAAAGCTGCTGCAATTACTGTTATTGCCTAGCCATTACCGGTAATGCCTTATTACCGATTTTACCGGTAACATAGATACTAAATCATAGCAATATTATACAGCAGGAGAGGATGATGACAGGGCTGACACTGGTGTATTTAAACTTTAATTTTGTGAATGACATCAAAGGATCAATGTTATTTATTCAAAAAGACCTAATATAATATGTATTTACACGCACCCCTATTGAGAATATTTGATTAAAGTCTAGGAATCCAACGCTAATTTATCAATATCATAGTTCATGGTGTTTTTATTCAGTTTACTTTAATAGCTTTATTTTTTCCATATATATTCTCCCGCAGCATATTTTTGACCCCAGAAGTTTTGTGGGCTGCCAAACATTATGTTGAGTTCCCGTGCCTTGCGTATGTTTGGTCTATATGTTAATTTTATGTTATATTTTAACATTTCTCCCTTTATCTGGAAGAACAACACTTTGCAAATTACCAAATCAAAATTTAGAAAATATTCATGGTTTATTACCTGGTTGCAGTTGCCACTTAATTGCATTTATTTGACTATTGTGCTATTCTTCGAATTAAAAGAGCAGCGAATAAATTTCTTCAAAGTAACATTGTTAATTATTTTTATAATGGCCTTCACCTTTGGAGTTTTCTCTATGTATGCAATTTGCAAAAAGAAAAGGGAAATCGCCTTCTTTTTTAATCAGCTAGTTTACATGGATTATGCATCACAAAGTAGGTTATGATCATTTGTATAAAATAATCTTATTAATGTCTGTACGAAAAATAAAAGCTAAAATTCATTACCTATGTACACTATTATGTCATTTTCAAAGTTATTTACTCCAAAAAATAAAATAAATAGATCTGCAATGCATGAATAAAGTCTTAAAAATGAAATTATGTTTTATAAAAATCTAAATCTATTTTCTGATTAATCTCATATTTTATTATTATTTCAGGAGATCCAGTTTTTGAATGCTTCTCCAAAAAGATGCCAAAGTTGCTGGAAGCTTTGATATTAATATATATTATGGCAGTTATGAACTCCGTGCTTTTTTTCATAATCTTTTACGCTGTAAATAGCGATGAAAATATATTTATTTATTACTTAGTTCCAAAAACGTACCAATCTTGGCCAGTATTTCTCATATTTTTCTGTTTACAAAGCCATTTATACTTGCAAAACATCAGTTATTCTTGTTGGATGTTGTTATACATTCACTTGTACACGATTATTATTTCTGTTGTCACAAAAATTAAAAGGTGAGTAAAATCGGTTTGGTATTACATTTTGGCTACAATTTCTGAATTTAGGAATCATATAAACTCATTTATGCTTCTAATAATTTATTCTATATCTTAATATTTTTACTATGCATCAATTTACTGTTTTTGCAGAAAAATGGTCGCGTCAACGGATACAAAATTTGCATACTACAATATATTATTCATTCTTAATTCCCGTTTCAATACATGTTTCCTTTCTGTAAATTTTCCAATTATTATTTGTTTGTTCGGTATATTTATTGTTGTAACCACCTTTGGGATATTTCGATTTTATTCAGTCATGTCCCTAGTAGCATACCTGGTGTGTCCAACTATGTTTGTCAATAGTTTATTCTATGTTACAATGCTGCTCTATGGTGCCGCATTGGTAAACGACCAATCTCGGAAGTATTTATTAGCAATGAAATTTTCTGCATTTAAATCGGGAAAAGTCAATATTAAGCGCTTTGTGTCCTTGAAGCCTTTCGGTGTGAAAGTGGGCTTGATTAATTCAATGACTTTCATTCACTCTTTACTGTTTTTGCTTGCAGTGGTTAATTATTCTATTTCATGTTTAATTACTTATCCTCCGTCAACTTTTGCTGGTTAAACATGTTTTCTAAACCACATATACATACCTAAATACCTGGTATGTATGATTTATAGTTGCAATTGTAATGAACAACACAAATGGCCTCAAATTATATTGTAACAAATGCAAATTGTACACTTTTAGTAATAAAATAGTAGCTTCTACTATTAGCCACCAATGCTTTAAAATTACATATAGTTTGGCAAGATTCTAGGATAAAATCTATTGTGTGACAAAATCTAGCATTGACAAAATCTCTGGTCTGACAAAATCTATCACGTAG
>JAQFYC010000949.1:0-42591 GCA_034694165.1 Tomocerus mixtus
ATGTGACCCATTTTTGTCTAACTTGTACTGGTGACCCGTTCTCCTATCCGTGCTACCCATCGAGTCCCCCTTAAGCTAATGGAATCATATATGTATGTAGTAGATAGTAAGATGTAACGATTTTCAGATGCAGAATATTTCTGTATGCATACAAGACAAGCTACTGTATCTAGATCTGTATTACTCACTAGTTCTACTATATACGTTGATGTCTTTGCTGGTTATGACTACTTTTGCTTAGATATAACAATAAATACGGTATAGTTGCAAAATGTGTAGAAGTTATGATATATTTAAGCAGAACTATAATATGATATTATGAAAATCGGAATAGAATTGCATGATACATTACTACGGATACTACTTATAGGTAGACGAGACATTTACACAGCTCTTGATTAAAACACAAAACACCTTCTGCTGCTCCACATTTTCTGATTTATTACACTTCTCGTTGTTTCTGTGATGTTTATCTATTTCTTAGTTAGCTAAGCATGTTTAATTGGTCATAGTCATAAAGTCATAATACATATTAGGGTACTATAAGTATATTTCTATATTATTATTTGTGTAGTCCAAACCACTTTAACATAACTGAAATTTCATAAAGAAATCATAAAAATGTAGCCAATTTGCTGTTGGGTAGGTATGTGATCTACATTATTATATTTTTCGTTGTTTTAAAACTTATTTTGTATGCCTGTGTTTCGTGGAAATGAAGCTGCAGTCTCTGCCACTTGAAAAAGCGGAGTTACAGTTGTTTTACAAGTTGATATAATAAGTTGTACACAGTACAGACCTTGCTTCTATTAATATGTTTCACATTTTTCTATGTAGATTTTAAAATCAGTGCTATTGAAAACCTATATTAATCGTAATCCTGTAAAGATTTATATTTAAAAATATGTAGCTGTCAAAAATTTTGGTAAAAGTGCTGTGCAAATTGCGTGCAAAATATTGCACTTCTGTAAATATGGCAATTATCATTAAGTGTACAAAATATCTGCATTAATTTTTGAAGGAGACGAATTAACTACTAAATGCTGTTATTGTTAACGATAATTTCGATCTATTAACTATACTTCACCTGCATAATAACAAATAATGAGTCTTGAATATAGTATTTGTATATCAGGTACTGGTAAGTACATAGATACGTTACATTCTTTAGTATAATTAATTTGTAATAAAAATTGCACTATTACAATATACACCTACGCCCAGGAAGAATCCCTGCATTCCTCTCATCACTTATTGTTGGACATTTAAAAATGAAGCGATGCATCCTACTAAGTAATTTTAATATGAACCTTGACTCAATCAAGCAACTATGATACCTACATGCAAAAATTAGCATTTTAATCAAATCACCCAAGGCACATAATTAAACAAAGGCAGCAGAGCGTTAAAAACAAATGCACATTATTTAATACACGCTTTTACGTAAACTACCTCATTGCTGCATATTTGTTAACTTTATTCTACTATCTGTATTTACTCACAGATGCAAATGCATACATACAGATAACATAGGTACGTCCTCTCCAAACTTATCCCTATCCTTCCTAATTAATATTCATTTATGCATTTTAGCAGAAAGTTGCGAACTTTTGTGGCAAGTTAGTATTTTGCTTCGGGTGAAATAAACTTTTGTTATTGCTATTATTATATTATTTCTGTATCATTCTGTGGTTTGATAAAAAAGTAAGTAAATACTATTTATACTCGTGACATGACTGTTAGATACTTAAACTTATGGAAAGTACCTTTTTGTAATTATGACCTTTTCTTCTCTTCCTCTATATATTATAATATTTATTTTAGAGATTTCTACCTAAATGGTTAGTAAAACAATGCCAAATTACAAATTATGCCATAAATATCCATGTATGGTGTAATTTTTTATCTTCCATATTAAATTAACCATTTTTGTCATATATTTTGTACAGAATGTTGTCTTGAATGTTCCTAATTATAAGCAAATTGAAATAATTGCATAAAAAAGCTTCCCTAATGGTAATGGTGCTATCATGCTTACAATTTAGACAGAAAAAATGAAAATGCATGAATAGTTCATGCAAATAAAGAAAGTAAAGACATTTGGGCGTTTATACGATGAACTTAGATAATTTTGCATTATTTATTTGCTATATTCAGCAAAATTCAAGATCATGTTGGCTGATTCTGATTCTCTTTTGTCTTAAATGTCTACGGCCTGCATGCAATAACCTTCCCTTGGGCTGTGCTATTGCCGCTAGAGATTCCTTTCCTACAAACATAGATATGTACAAGTATTTGTACTTACAACGTTCCTTTACATTGCAATTACTCAATGTATTTATTATTTACGTGCAGTTTTATTCAATTTGACCAAACAACTGATACGAAGGAGGATTTCTGTGAATTAGACTAATTTTGAGTATGTATAAGAATAATAGTGCTGTAATAGGAAGTTTATGAAATGTTCTTGACTTAAATTGGGTTCTGGCTTACGCTTTGAGCTTACGTAATTCTTGCAATACACTCTTGTGTAGGCTGAAGCTGTAGGTCGATAGCAGCAAGTCACAGTACAAAGTAAAGGAAGTTGCCTTTATGTTTTAGGCAATAAATAATTATTGTATGCAAATAGCCATTGTTGTTGCCATTCCTCGTAGTAATTACTCTATGCTAAATTAATTAGTAGCTATTTGTTGTTGGGATGTAGTAAGTAATTGTAATAGTTTGTAAGTTCGTACTTGTTCGCTAGGTATACAATAAACCAGTGCTTAGGTTAATGTATTGGCGACATTCTTTGGTGCTTACCTTACCTTGTATCTTTTTGTGTATTTAAATTGGTACTAGGGACTGTAGGTACCTATCTATATTTGTAGATTGATAAAACCTTTAAATCATTACATAGTGAACATACCATCAATTCGTGTTAAACATATATTGAAGGAACACCTTCAAATTTTTAGCAAGTTAGTGATAATGTGTAATTAAATTCCTCATTGTATTGCTGCAAATTAACATAGCACATACACATGCATTGTTGCTTACACATGGTTACTACATAAACACAGATTGTTTGTAAATAAAATGCAGTTTTGTTGAATAAAGATTTGCAATCAATGCAATTTAATTACAATTACAACCTAAATCCAAACTTCATGCCTATATAATATTTATAATTTTCCATACTATAGCCAAAGGTAAACTCTTATTAATTATGTAGTACCTGAACCCAATGGCACAATATAATATCTAATGTACCTATTGATTGGAATATTTCTTGGAAATCTAAAATTTTGTCCGTAGTGTAATAATGTCACAATTAAGGCAAAATTGCTTTACTGACAAATCAATAAAATGATTTAAAGTTATGGTGGACATACGTGTATAAGCAAGGTTGCTGTAGTGATGATCTTATAGCAATCTATCACTATAAGAACCTTGGTGTATAAGTTATGGTATGGCATACAACATGGATTTGATCCTTTGATGTATGGTTTGCTCGTAATTATTATGCTACTACTGTAATGAAAATATAAATATCATATGTCACAAAATGTGTACGAAAAAAGAAACTATGAAAGAATTCTGGCAATATTGTTATTCTTTGACTGAATTCTAGTTAGCTACTATCTGTAATTGTATTAAGTATTTCTCAACTCTATTCTACTATATTAAAGTTTTTTGTATTCATTAGCAAGTTAGATTACTTTGAGTTAGTATCGGTATCAAAGTGCCAATCAGTTGGTGTGATAAAATGCAGTTTAGCTCAAGCTAAAGATTAGACTAAGTAGAAAGATTTTGGTTAAACCCAAAATAAAGAATTGCATTGACAAATAAAATAATAGTTATAATGCCAGTCTGACACGCAATGTAATTGTAAATATGACAGCATGCGTAGATAAACAGACCAGATCGCATTGCACTGAAATAATATAATAACCTGTTGTGAATGACAGAAGACAAGCCACGACATTAGAATTTCAACACATTACTCTTACGAACTAACTACTGTATCATTATCTGATAAAATATTGGTCTGCTGTGGCCTGGTACCATACTCACGATGGAACCCACATACCTACATACCAGCAGTACCTACTTCTTACTTGCCACATTTAATAAGTGAATTAGTGTTCATGTTCCTTACGCATAAAGCGACGAATTGCAATATAAACTGTAGATAACAATAACTATGTGTACTATATTGCTACTGTTGACTGTCTGCTCCACGAAATTGGATTATCTTTGCAAATAAATATGTCTATGCAAAACTTAACTATGCAAAATATTCGAGAAGAAATATTTCTATGCAACATAATATTATGTAGATGCAAATTGGTTAATTAATGCTGAATAATTAACAGTTACATAAGTACGGATGATTTTGCGGTAACATGAGCAACCTTTTTTATTTACTACAGCTATTCACCCTTAAAAAAATGCAAACTGCTGTAATACTCATTTAAGGATGAGTATATACATAGAATGCAGATCAAGGGCTATCAGAAGTACCGATTTTTTGCACACAGCTGGACAATGTATCACGATTTTTAGTTTGTGTCATGTTTTTATAAAAAATATTGTCCTTTTTCAGAGATTTTCTTCAAAATATAATTGTTTAGATAGTATGAATTGCTCCTGTAGATTTTAAATTGCTTAAAAGTCACACAATTTCTAATAAATAGTTAGATTTCCCGCAAGGGATTTTCTATTTTTCAGTTTCAAATGCTGTCCTCGATGTGCATAAGTCACCACATGAATTTTAAACAATCTTTAAAGTATAAGAAAACAAAAACACTACATCATAATATGTACCTTATTAATATGAGAGGATCTAGAATCGTAAACAAGCATTCGTGTTTAGTCAGAAGAAATACAGCAATTAACTCCATGGAAGGTCTCCATCTGCTTACATAAGGCACGAATTCTTGTGTTATCTCACCCTGCACTTTGTAATATTTAGGTATATACTTAAGTATAAAGATTCCATCTCAAAGAAAATGCTAAAAGATCATTAACCAATTTTCGAGCACTAAACGCTATAATGTTACTTTACTAAGTATATGCATGTAGGAAAATAAATGCAAAGGTAATAGTAATAGTAAATTCACGACCATATTCGTAATCTAAACTCATTATTTAATAGCAATTACTCTATAACAAGCAAAAGTATATCGACCGTTTTATCTACCTAGTGATATTGATTGACATATTAAATATGAATCACACCATAAGGGTTCATGAATAAAACTTTACTGTGCTATTCCATTGACCTGCTGATCTGATCCTATCTTTAAAGTAGGTATTGATGCTATAACGAAAACCGCAACGTGAAATAACAATACACGTAATCACACAGTACAGTCACAGTATAAAGGCACTGTAATCAATTTAAATCTACAAAACTCTAGTCCCAATCTCAATGCAGACTTCGTTATTACTTATTACTACATCGAAAAATAAAAGCATAAAGTTCAGGGATTGGATATGACATCAATTTTAAAGTGTATATTAGAATTTTTTTGTATTTCACAAACTTGTTTAAATAATTTAATGTCCATTTTGAAAAAAGATTCAATGAAATAATGTTTAATCGATGTAGTAAGGTGTAGGTAATTTTGTAGAAATAAAATTTATTTTAGACCATAAAGATTTCATCGATATTTGAGCAAAAATTAGAACTTGGAAATTTTTAACGAACGTGCACAAGTATTTTGTTCATTTAGTTAAAGCTACGTTACTTATTTATTGTAGATCGTTTATTTTATTGTCTATCTTTTCAAAATGGCGAAATATTTTTAATTTCCCCCTATATTTTGCATTTTAGCTGTAATTTTGTATTTGTTTTTGAATTGAATGACTTTTGTTGCATTTTTATTTCGTACATATCCTGCCTCTGATTGAATATTTAAGCCTGCCAAGATGAGAGCAGAGTTGAAAGGAATCGATAATATGAAAGGAAACCTACTGACATATATGACAGTATGAGTTAGCTATAGTGATACCATAAAGCAGAGTGCAAATATGAAAGAGTATATAAAATAAATGATCTCAGCATGTGCCTTGGATTATCTCATTGTCCCAAAAAGGCCTATGGCTCTCTCAGTTTCTCGCTGTTGAATTCGTGTCGAATTTTATAAATGAAAACGAAATTAGTGCCGTTTGTTCACCTTCAATTTCCAAATGGCTAGAAATTAACAACATAATAATAAAAGAACGGAATATCCATATTAAGTAAATATCCTGGCCTGGCCTGGTCTGGGTTAGGCTCTGGCTGTCCTTTGTAGTTTTATGGACTATGAGATGTTTTTCAGTTTTGTGAATTGTATGAGTATGTATGTATACTCTTACATAAATCATTAGTGTAGGCTACCTGCCATTATAATAGTGGGGAATTAAAGGGATCCGTGAAGAGAGTGCACGAGATAATCGCTGATTATTATGTAGTTGGATTTGGACTATATATTAGATTCTGCTGCGTAATATTGCATCAGGGAAATGGTTATTTTATGCACTGCAAAAGAGACTAGACTAGAAACACTTTAGAATGAAGTAATAATTCATATTCTTTTTAATCTGCTCCTCTGGTTCTGGTTTGCTCTATTTTATATACTACGATAAGGATAAGGGCAATGCAATGGAAATACTAAAGCAAAACTATGGAAGCCATGCAAGCAAGGAGAAACAGCACGGAAGGAGATAAATCTAGGAAGCTTCGTTATGGAAATACAAAATGCAAATACTACGAATGCGAAATTCAAGCAAAGGACTTAGACCAACCGGTAGAATAAAGCACAACAGAGACAGCATGCCATTTTGATTCTATGCACTGTACTGTACTATACTGCCCAGACAGAGCCAAGCCAGACTAACTTACTCTATTTTCCTTTTCTCTAATAAACACTAGGTTACAAACGTATGTGCCTACATACTATAAATAATATAGAACTATCTACCTTCCATTATTGCTCATTATTAATAATAGTAACAATGTAGGATCATTATTTTAACACTACGTATGTCATAGTCAGAAAGGATCCTCGTGCCCATGGTCCTTGACAAGGAATATCAACTTTTGGGCTATTACCTATCAATATACATGTATATTATTATGTATATACATAAGAAAGCTGTTCAATTCCCAATTGTAATAGCATCTGTAGATAACACTTTAAAGAAAAATAAACAAAACTTTTGAATTTGAAAGACGGCATTTTGGTTTGTTAAAAAAATTAAGTTTTAATGTACTAGTAAGTGTTTTAGAATTTATTCTACTCATTTTAGACTTTTCACTTCCGTCATTCACTCGAGTCGAGAGATAATGAAAGTGAAAAGTTTTAAACGACTCTTATTAAAGTTAAAAATTTCTCTTTCAATAATTCTTTAATGTCTTTTTAAGTAAAGAATTTGTAAAATTCTTAAAATCCGGCTACATATAAAAATATTTGCGACATTTCGTTTGGGCTTTTTAACAGTAAATATTTAGTTTTACTGCAAAAATTAACGTTTTGTTGAAAAGATGTTCCCTCCCTATTCAAAAATTCCTCTGTCAGTATTGGTAATTTCAGAATACGACTAGCTTTACAAAGGCAGCTTCAGTATTTTTCTTAGGAAAATAAACGAATAGAACCACAATGTTCATCCGACATATACACAGTAGCAAACAGTATGTTATGCTGGGAAGCTGAAGATAAACGTAAACTAATGTAGTTCTGTTGAATTTAATCTTAATCTAAAAGTTGTGCGTTTTGTTCTGTTACGTATTTTGTACTTGCACATGGAACTGTTGTATTGTACTTATGTAATCATTTAGCGGCAGTTGCTTTTGCTTTGCTTCCCCTATGCTCTGGCTTTGCCTGGCCTAACTTGGCCTGCCGCAGTCTAGTGTAGCGAAATGAAGGCAATCTGCTTAATTAAGGCAATTCAACAAGGGACACACTGAAATGAAGTGAACTCAACTTTATTTCATTTTATGCACAACAGATTTTGGGAGAGGAGAAGGAAATAGATTTAGAGATATCATTATACCTATACTGTACTGTAGGACACAATTCTGCTCTACTAAAATTAAAACTAGGGAGCTAACTAACTAAATAACTAACTAACTTATAATGCTCGCCTCTATTTTCATTTTGCCCTATATTTTCCTATATAGGTATAGGCAGTTATTAACTATTGCAAACACGACAATTGCATTTAGTTTTACTGTTACAGTTACAATATAAATACAACTCTTACTCTTATACAACACGAGACTGTTACATTATAATTGCAATACTTATTACTTATTACTCAGTCAGCAATCTTAATTTATGCACAGCAATTGTTTTTTGGCAATTGGGTTGCATGCTTATATAACTTGGATTTCGCATGCATGGAATACCTACTTTAAATAGTTACTTACCAGACCACTATTGTTATTGTCGTGTCGATTAAGTCTAAATAAATTATCGTATTCCTAGCTTGGCTGAGCTAAATCTTTCTATTTGCACATTAAACACGCTGAACTCCCTCCATGTGACGATAATCAGTTCAGTCATTCAGTCTCGAGCACTTATTACATAAAATTCTGTTTTAATTTATCTTCCAAATTATCTGCACAGATACTATAAATAATAAGCTTATTGCATAATCCCGTAGCATGAATTATTTTGTTGTTGCCCACGTTTGTTATCATTTTGATTCCTATCTAGTAGTACTTGTACTGCAGATGAAAATTTGCATTTAAACAATACATTACTTACTATGCACCGTGCAGGATGCAATTCTGCAAGGTATTCTGTTACTATTCTGGCTATGATTCAATTTTTAGTGGTACATACCTCGATTCGAATTCGAAGTGCGCTAAAAAAGATAATGTAGAATAGAATATGTGCAAATGCATTGAAATTACTTTTATCATCGCAAATTATGCAGAGAAGTCTTATTAGAAATATCTCACTGGCTAATAAAAGATAGCAAGTGCAATTAATTGCTTGAAAATTTTAATCGAAGAGGACTAATATAGAATTGACAGATTGGATTGATAAACGATCTACTTATAGAATAATTAATTAAAATTTCAATATTACATAATATATTATTTAAAAAGAATTAATATGCACCAATAACTATAAGTAGTCCTGAGAAATTAAATAATTTCCGCTATGATAAAGCATTGCTCGACTGGCCCTGTTGTTCTTTGTATCTTAATTACATACTTAGATAAACGAATTACAAGCGTCTCAGAAAGGGTCACTCAAATTGCATTTGCATATCAGAACATAATATATCCTAGGTATGGCATAGGCATATATAGGTACCCTTAAAACAATTCTAGCTTGTATTGTTACTTTGCTAACTATTTACTTTACTTACTGTACTACATACACAGTATAATTAAATAAGTTATATAAGTCATGAATTATCTATATAATACGTAAACGCTTCCTGACAGACGTCTTGTGCCTGAATAAATTATCTTCAAAAGCAAAGTCATTTACAGTACAATGTTCAGATATAAATAATATAAATTACTCCTGTATCATACATTTCATTAAAATAAGCGAAGCATTCTACTTAAATGTTAGCCTAAAATATATGTTAACAACATTTTAGGATTATATGTAAATATTTATCTTATTTGCTTGTGCTTGTAGAGGTATTTATATTTTTCTGTAACTTTTGTCACATTTTATAAACACAATAGTAAAGTACGCCCATGCCCAACCCATTTCCTTATTAGTGAGCTTGTATATTTTATAAGCTATCTACAGTCTATGGAATACAAACTGATAGAACATTTGTCGTTGAAATAGTGTAACATATTTGTATCATGAGGTTATGACATGACCCATAAGAATTTCTGTCATTAAAATATTTAATTAGCTAATTATGGTACATAATATGTAACAATCGATAGCTACTTTTAGCCTGGCCATATTTATACATGAATGTGTTGTTTCTATTTCTATATTTAGCTGCATTACGAACTTACACGAATCTGTGTAGTATACAGGTGAGTTGGAGAAACTAACGATCATACATACACACGCATAAATATAGTAACCAAGCCAAATCCAAGCCACAGACAATTAAAACCATTGTAAACATTTAAAAAGTGAACCAATAAAAATCTGCAGTTAAATAAGTACATACAGAAAGTTGTTGAGCTGAATTAAATGTCAGTAACACCTCACACTGACTAACTAAAATAAATTAAAAAGTATGCATAGTGTTTTATAACAAGTTGTTAGCTTTGTTCTAGTGGTAATGACCAGCCAAGCTTACACTATCAACTTATACTTTATAAAATACATGTAATTGTATGTAGTATTATGTAGTAGTATTTTTTATTAACCTAGAGACACTAAACTATATATATCTCTTTAACGTACAATAATAATTAAAAAAATTTCATAAATATAACAATATATAGTACAGAAATGCTTTAACATTATTTCTTAACGGAGTAGTTTGTAAAATACGTTCACTATTAAAGTATTTAATGCCTTTATTTGAGCGAATTCCAATTGTATAATTGTATATAGTGGATTCTTATAGCTTTAACTGTGCAAATTAATTAAAATCTCATATAAGGTCAATTAAGAGTGAATCTCACTTACCATTTCTATTTAACTAGACTAGATTAGACCACATAGTTTCAGTCGAGTAACCCAAACTCGTCGCTTCTGCTTACTTAACATTAGAATTTAAAATTAAGCGTTTCTTCTCACAACCCTTCCAATCTATGTGATGTATCAGTGTAGATCACATCAGCCAGCACAAGCAGACGAGACAAGAAGACACGAGAATAAAATTAACTCTAAAGCCAAAGCAAAAGCAAAGCAGGTTTGGTTATCATTCAAAGGATTACAACACCTCACTTACTTTGTTATAGTAGAAACGTCCACTTACTTTCTACAATAATAATAATCATCACATCACTCTAAATTGTGAACAAGACATTTCATTTAAGCTTCTTGTACCTATACATATACAATATACACTACACACATTACCGTTAGTTCAGGATGGCTTCGTTTGGCTTCGTTTGGCATGACACGTAGAAATAAAAAGCTTCAGCTTTAGCGGTGTAGTTAGTTAAGTCGCTAATTCAATTTAAGAACCAAGTCAATCCTGAATGTTATTATCTTAATGAAGATCTGAATCTCCCTCCTTCTTGTATAAATGTCAAACTAAATATAAATTACCTACTCAACTCCTTTACAGTAGACACCACATTTATACATTTACGATTAAGCAGAGGAAAATACATTGTAAATTGTAGGTATCTATGAAGGTACTTATTATCTCTTCTCTTCAATGAAACAGTCCTACACTTTATCTAAAGCTGCGATTTGAGGGCGATACTGATACTAAACTGAATATTATACAGACAATACACTTAGTTAGTTAAGGGAATAATTTCCATTATTTTTTATTGATACAAATATTATGAGAGCTGCTACTGTATTTCTAAGGCTTGAGCTCAGCTTCAGTAGCTAACTGAGTCTAGACTGCATTAATACTTATAATGTATAAATTGGTACTTATCTTAGATAATAATATTATATAGGATATATACTAAAATAAGGAGTATAGTATATGTAATAGGTATACTGAGCACCTTAGGTACTTAAACGCGTTCTTTGCTAATCTTTGTTTTTGGAGCAATTAAAACATAACCAAAACAAAAAACTTAAAACTTCAGCACAAAATCCGAAAGTTAAAATATTTTTTGAATATTTTTCATACTTTGGATTTTCAAAAGATAATGAAATTATTCTTTTTTTACATTTTGCTAAACAAATGGCAGTAATACATTGAAATTCAGTGTCAATGAAATACTTTTTCCGATTTTAAGAATGCTATGCTATGGTTTTTTCCAAAAATTGAAATTATTCTTGCTTCAAAGCGCTTTTTCAAGATTATAAAGCATAAAATACACTTTTAAGCCAGCACAATATTTTCTATTGACATCTAATTTATTTCTTATCAAAATTAATAAGATCTTACAGTCATAATCAAAGTATTGATAAAAATATATCCTGTACCTAGTGGCACAGAGTTACCAGACTACGACATATATATAAATAATAAGTACGAATGCTAATTTACTTTGTATAAACAATTGATGCCAGGGACCGAGAATTCCAATAGAAACTAGTAAAGTGTTTATAGTCCACCAGAATCGTATAAAACTAATAAAATTCCATTACGCGAGTTATTACATGTGATTCGTTTAGTCTAATCGAATCTAATCCTAGCTAACTAACGTAAGCCGTGGGAAACAAGGCAAGGTTATCCTATCTTTTATTGGCATCACTAAATTTCTCTGCTATACCATAATACATTTAACTGCTTACAACTACATACTATACCAGCACAGTACTTAGTACTACACAAACATCAAATCACATCACTCCCTGTCATATTATGTCAGTACTTAAGTATTACTATCAATAGAATGTATCGCTTTATGCTCAACTTATAAACTTGTAATACATAATAATATATCCAATGCACTTCTGTTTTTATACAATATAACATTTATACAATTAATATATATCTAACACATTCAATGAATGAATGTTAATCGTTCTAAAGTAAGTAGGTAGCTATTAAGTGGCAAATGTATGTAAGTAATGGCAAACGTTTGCTTTTTGCCTCAGGAAAAAAATGGAAACTGAAAGTTACACTTTAGGTTTACGCTTGTATGTTTTATGGGAATTTGCTATCTGCAGTCCGCAGGTATTCCACATTAACACTCACATCAACATCAAAGCAAAAATGTTTAATACAATAAATAACATTTAAATTCTTTCTTAATAATTTACTACTTGTAGAATATGTAGTTTACTATGTTTGTACTATTGTACAATGATATGGAATGCACACAAAAGCAAAAACATTTGTTTCATTTACGGAATCTACAATCTACAAAGGAATAATTTTTATATGTCAGCAATAAAATTCTGATCTGAACCATTTATCATTAAGTATTGCACAAAAATTTTGTGGTATCACTTTTTATAGCTATTGTGTGTAATTTGGTACGTAACAACCAAATATTGTTCTGTTACATAATAAACTATATCAGGTTATGAAAGAGCGATTAATAATAGTTCGATTACCATTACCATATTATACGATTACAATTTTGATAAAATGTACTATGATGCTATGTGTTTGTATACCTAGACACATTTCTTTCAATTAGATGTAAATTGCTTAGCTCGTTTTTGTGTAGTTAATTTCTAGGTAAATACAAAATCTTTAAATGCTTATATAAACAATCAATCTGGCGATTACTATTGTAGAATATTCCCTTTGAGCACAAAATAAAATTAATTCGAGACATAAATAATCATTTAAGCACATAACCTGTTACTCCTGGTTATTTGCTTGGCTTTCCTGTTTCTTAGAAATGTACTACTATTATTTGATTATAAATGCATTGCACATGTCATGTCACCTCACCTAAGGCCAATTTAATTGCGTATCATCATTATCATATTAAAATGCAGTGAAGTGCAAAAGTGCAATCAGCTAACTGCACAGTGTATTTCCACTTTAATTCAAGAAGTCTAATATATTTTCATGTATGGTCTGGTCTTGCATTGTAAATTGGATTCATTCCCTGCATTTATACAGAATGAGTAAATATGTATTGCATTTTTGCAAATATTTTATTAGTAGACTGAATACATATTTTAGAAATAAGAATTACACTCAAGATTTGAAAAATTGTTATTCTGTATTACGCAAGAATGGAGCAGCACTGCACTAAATTAGACAAGTGACGAAATTCTATTAAGTTGACTGTGAATTATTTGTTATTCTTATAAGCGCCTACTTTATAACGTGATATGAAAGATCCAAGTAGGTACAAATATTTATGTGAATGTGGGTACAATATTTATTAATAATTGTATTACAATCTCTGTTTAAAGGGCAACAATATATGTTTTTGCACTCAGGCAGTTTTCTTAACTTAACTGCACATTAGGAATGTTCTGAACAATAATTTATATATAAATACATAGGTATATTCCTCCATAATGTGACGATGTGACCGTAATACTATATATGTGATTTAATCTATATAGCCTGTTGATTGTACTTCACATTATAAATCTGAACTAACTATTTATACAATAAATAAGAAGCTAATTTATATTATTTATAGTACTATTATACATATACATAAGCAGACTTGATAATCGTTAGTAATCTATCATGCATAAAATTAAAGCTCAAGTTAATCTTACATATTACGTTATTTAATAAGAAGCTTTTCTTGACTTTGATTTATTGTAGAGACAAAAGAGAATTGGTCGTGTGGTAGAAAATGAATTAAATAGTCCAGTCCAGTATTTACTTATATAATATATTAACTTACCTTAGTAGTTCTACATTATATGTACTACTACTGCCTGAAAAAAACATTTCAATGTATAGTAGCATTGCACCTTCTCCTTAACCGCTCTAATCAAGATTACATGCTTCTCACTTCACTCAATTGCAATTTTCAGTAGCTCCTTTTAAAATACGTTAGGTACATGTAATACATAGAATAATCCTTCTTACGTGTCCTGCCCTGGTATATTATACACGTATACTACTCTTGTTAGGTACATAATAGGTATATTTATTATGACTAATATACAGTAGGTAGTTTCAGTTAATTCACATACATATAAACACGTCGAGTCACTTGATAGTGACAAATAACAACAGAATTGTGTGCAAACTTGAGCGAGTATGGCAAATAAAGTAAGAAATGCAATTTATACCTACAAAAATTCAATATTTGCTATGCGGGAATACTTGTTGTTATGTTATGTATCTGACTTTCGTGTGCCTTTGCTTGTTTTCTTTACGGTTACAACTTGATACAGGTACGAAGGTCGACCTGGCCGAGACAGAGCCAATATTATTACAATACAAAGTACAAATGTCAAAGAATTCTTTTTTACACTTTCTAACGTAACGTAAACGTAAGTCAACTCTAACTCGTGGGAGGAGGGATATTTGCTTGTACCAGAGCTAGAGCAGAGCAAAACCATATCTAACCAGAGCGTAAGAAATTAGCAATAGGGGATCTACTTAAATTCTTTACACTGACATGGGATTTGAATGTGTAGCATAAGAAATGTATTGTCAATTACGTAAATGTATGTCGGTACCGACCTACTACCTGCTAATACATTGTGCTACATTAAATTAAAATTAAAAGTGTGAGTAAATGTATAGCAGATAAAAAATTCTGACTTCTCAGAGATTTTATTTTCAAAACACTCAATAAGTTAGTCATTAAGTGCGAGTATATTGGAAAAATAAATGCTGAATATTTAAAAAGTGCGAAAGTTTGCAAAATAATTGCAAAATTGCAATCTTTTTACGATAATTCTTGAATTTTTGTTCGACAACAGTGTATAGGAACAGGAACATTGAAAATATCCGATGATATATCTGTAAACACTCAAATTACATTGAAATATTTTAAATCCCATGAATTGTACGTTTAATATTATGCATAATAATAGGATTATATGATATAGGATGTAGTTTTACCTAGGTTAACGGAATATATTATGCTTTTATGCATATCATTTGCCACGTCAAGTACCAGGTATGCAATTTATGAAAATAATCTTTTGCGTTGCCTTCATAGTTTGTAAATGTTAAATATAAAAATATTCTTTGAGTCCCATTTATCAGATAGGAACTGGCTGCCTATAAAATAATGATTATGAATTGATAATGGTAAGCCGTAACGACTTACTCAGGCATTTACCTGAATGTGTTAACCAAAGCTATGATTATTTGCATAGTTAGCAATTTTTACAACGATTTCATGGAAAATTGCTAATTTATCATTTAAAGTGAGAAGCACCTTTGAGATGTCTTTCTGAATGTTCCCATCATATTCATCATACCACACGTTAATGATATGATTACAGAGTTACACCTTAAATCGAAAAAATGGAGGAAAGATGGACCTTATATGCCAATAGTATTAATAATCCAAGAAAGACAAGACGCATAGCTAACTAACTATAATCTAAGAATATTTAACTACTTGCTAACAAGAACGAGGATCTTTTCTGTTTCTGGTCATGAGACGCCCAAGAATTATCTGAAGGGAGCTGAAGGTTAAAATCATTCACATCACCAGCTTTAGCTTCACTTTGTTTGGGAACATTTCTGAGCAGGATTTCGTTTTATTACACCACAACAAATTATTATTATCTTTATGTACCTACAGTACACACTTACTCACTTTATGTATAAACTTCGCATGTAGGTAGTAGGTAGTAGGTACATACTTTATATCGCTAGATTCTCTAGTTTACCTATTTATATACATTACAAATAAAAATGAAGTCATGCAGAGTCTAGGATCCTTTAATGAATCAAAATGACTGTAGTCATGCCATGACACGTACTGTTTACTTTATTCCACAGTAATAATATTTTTTATCTTAAAGTAAACTAAGGCAATTTGTATAGTTATGCTCATACTTAGTATGAGTTTCCTTACTACGATTCCTATAGGAAGGTAAAACTCCAAACATGTAATATTTATATACTTTATTACACGAAAAATTGAATTTTTAGCTTTCTACATTTATTTAATCGCCCAATTATTTATTTTGCTTGTATTTATGAAGAATCCGTACGGAAATTAATGGCTATCAAGTTATTATACTTTTGTTTGAAAAAGTTATGATTTAATTGATAGACAGGAAAAATGAATTGAACTGTAAAGTTTTGATGGAGAAATTGCTAATGTTGCGAAATTATCTATGTACCGATGTATCAAAAAAAACAATGTAATGATTATCTTTGACAATAAATCGTAAGTGATGAATTATAAAAATACTGTCGATAAAAATTATGTAGAGTTCGTAATTTTTTTATTTGTAATATACAGAAACGGTAGCCCCAAATCAAATCAGTCTGAGCAACAGCTTATTTTAATTTTTTAAATATTCCTTGTTAATTAAAATGATGATTGGGAAAATAATTCTACTGTTAGATTTATTTGTTTTAATGCCATGATAATGAACATTTTTACATTCAGCTCTTCCCATTATCTGCATTATATATTTCATATAACATTATTTTAAGAAGTATATTACATATTATGGGGCATTTAAGTATTAATTTCTTTGTTTGCTTCAATTAGGAAAACTTAATCCATAAAATAAATTACGCGTGCTAAATTGAAATAAAATCCGAAATGCCCATTAATCCCGTTTGAATGCATGTGCGTGAGATGATAATCTTAATTTCACTTGCAACTAACTGCATTCACATAATGATATTTTTCTTTTGAAGAGATTGTGTTGTTGCCTACTTGTTTTTGTATTTCTAAAAGAATCATTTATAGAATCATGATCATGAATCTTGGCTTGGCTCACTATTGCCTTATTCCACTTTCGTCAATTTAATTCATTAATTCTCACCTAGATCAAAGGTGAAGATCTAATTGTATGTATTTACAGCATAAATGAGTTAATGAAATTCGCAGTCCAGAGGTTAGTGATTCATTAACATCATGTATTGCAAACGTAAGTTTGCTCTTAAGTGTAAATTAGCGGAATAACAAAGCTAAGTTATTTCACGAATGGCCAATTTTAGTGTAAATTATTTTCTCATCAATCTCTCAATGAATTCTTTGGCAGCGCAAGAGGCAAAAGGCATAATCTGCAAACGTGCTTCTTGTTACACTTACCCATTTACTTGCGTCATTAAAATTTCAATTAAACGTATGTATGTAGTAGGTAGTAGCTAGATAGATTAGTTAGTTAACTAACTAACTAATCGTAAGTTGCTAATTGAAAATGAAAATGATACAAATTAGAAAATAATTCGTTGTTCTATGATAATGATACGTTTTTTAGCCAAATAGAAATTCGTCTGATTTTCAATTCAAGTTCACGGACATATCGACATGTTGTGTTATGTTTTGTTTTATTTAATAGTGTTATTGTAGTGCATTCTTGGCTCAGTTTTTCAATTATATCATTCTGATCTGTGTCCCATTCCCTATTACATTATAAACTCAAAATAAAATGCCAAGAACTGTGATTCTATGGATTACTTTCAATAAAAATTTATTTTATGAATCAAATAAACAAGATATACATTATATATTATTTATCTGTGATCTGTGATACACATAATTCTTTAATTTATTTCAATTTGCGAAACGTGAAATAATAATGTGTGCAAAAATAAAAAATACAGATTGGTTTATTGCAAAAATTTCGTAAGACGAGAATAAAATTGAATTTTTACCATTTTATACGCACCTGTTGTTTTATGCATTGCCTCTACTAAAAAGTTAGTATAACTAGCGGAAGAACTTTTCGCATTCAATGTTGCTAATGCCTAATTATGATGGCAACGTGACATATGAATGCAAATAAATTATATCCAAATCAACAAAAATGTTTTCAAGAATGCTCTTGCAATTATTTTGTATCTACATACGATTCTATTTAATAGCACTTGCAATTTATGTAAGTGTAAAGGTTATTGTTATTACTAATCAAGCAAACATACTAATAAGCAAAATTTAATGATAATGGCTATCCGAGAACAGATTATTTATTCTTTATGTATGATGTATGGATATCCATGTATGATATTATTCGACATTAAATACATAAACTTTACTATTGTAAAGTAAATTATAATTTTAGATAAAAGGGATCGTTCGCATAATATGTAACGTATGTGAAGAAATTTACCCCATGCCATGCCAATCCAATATTCAATGAATGAGTAAAGCATAACATTAGAAACAGTCAAGATTGAAAGTAAAACAATGTAGGTATCCTTTCTGTTGATATATAATATATTGCAATGCAACAATACATTACTGCACGGTGACATGACAGTGCAGCAAGTACAATACAGTACAAACGTAAGTAAAGAAGTAAATTACATGACACCTTAAGTACAGAACGCTATATGGTAAATGAAAATGCAAAAGAACCTACAATAATTGTCCATATATAGTTGTACATAAGAATCTCAACTTCATGTCATGCCGTGTCAGTTTCAACTATACAATACAAGTACAGTGTGTTATGCTATGTAAAGTAAAGTACATACGTTAAAGAAATATTGTATCGGCATCCTTATGTATATTGTTAAGATACGAAATCTGTACTTCAATGTATTTAGTACGTATTACGTTTTGTGCTTAGTATTTACTATGATATGCCATTTGGAATTACTTTTAGTTAGGATATGCGATGTGGTTTGATCTTAGCTTACCCTTTCCATTGTATGTGTGTAAGTATGCAAGTAAACTACATAACTTACCTTAGGTACTACATTATTTAAGTAAAATATACGAATAGGTACATAATTTTGCGCTAAAGGACACTACAGTATAGAAAACGACAAGAAAATCTCCGTACTGCACCAATATAGTGCAAAAACAAGTCAAATGAAATTTATTAGCGTATAGTGTACAGTACAGTATCATATGGAGACATAGTCTGCTAACTATTAAGAATAAGTCTCGGCTTCACTTACTACATACTACCCCACATAGGGCATTTGAATGTATATAATCTGAGAGGGTGAAATAATTTCCTCTTAGTACCTCTGACCGTGTGCTCCGTGTAACATTAACAAACAGATCATCATAAGGCAAGGACTGCTCAACTCTTTTCTATCTTTTGATAAGAGTTAACTGTTTTCATTGTTATAAACGGGGTGTGGATACAAACCAAGTGCCTTTATTTTTATTGTCAATTGTGCGTTTATTTCTTTGGTTTGCATTCAAAGAACAATCTGCAAGTGATTCATTGAACAATTCCTTAGTACCTCTACCTTCATTATGGAAAAGAGGATTTTAATCGCATTGGTAAGTACTAACTAAATTGATATCTTAGTTGTTTTACATTTTAGACACATTTCTTTAGTTTAAGACTCCTTGTCTATTTTTAGATTGCAATTTTTTAAATTAATCTTACAATTACTTAGATTTATTTTGTGAGTACATACTATACACACCTTGTTAACTTCTTTTAGATATCTAAAATGTAAAGTAGACTTTTGTTTTACAATACCTGAAGAATCTGGACGGATTTATTTTCTTTAGATAGTTTAGCCCTGTCTTTATTGCATAAAATAAGATTTCAGTCCATAATTTTGTTTTTTACTATTAGGTAGGCAATTTTTATTTATTTGGTTACCGTTTTTAAGGGACCCCAAGAATTTTGGTTACAAATAATTACCCACATTAACTAGACGTAACTACTTAATGCGGAAATTATTTCCTTACACGATTTAAAATTATATGGAGCATCATAATATAATTAAGATATTTTGCAAATTAACATTGCACTGGCGCTTATTAATTTGCATTTCGTTGAATTTGCAATTAATTTAATTATAAAAACTCCATTGCACTACCAGGTACCTAAATTTTTGTATGAAAAAATAATAAGCTTTGCCTTAAAAATAATTTGTTCAAAAGACTAAAATTAAACTTTAATAGTTTAGCACTTAAATTAAATAGGAAGTTTGAATTGTTAGTTGACACAATTTGCGCATTTGAATGCAGATTTATAAGTCAGTAGCACCTTTACAGAATAATAATGAGTATTAAGTTTAAGGGAAAGAGATTAAATTAGCATAAGCGAGGAATTTATCCTTATGGATAATACAGTGTTAGAAGTTGAGTAGGCGGTTCGGTAAATAGTAAGTAGCAGCAGTATTAAGAAGAGGAACAAAGTAATAAAGTGAGTCCACAACAAACAAACAGAAACAAACAAACAAAGGGAAACCGCATTATGCTAAAATATACAAAAAGTGTAATTGTAATAATAAGTATGAACAATTGTGGAAACTGGGAATAGAGTTTATTATGTTAGTTATTTAGTAGTCCAGGCCAGGCCAGGCCAGGGCATGCTATGCTACGCCAGGGCATGCTATGCTACGCCAGGGCAGACTATTCCAAGTCAACACAGAAATAAAATACGTTAATGCTAAAATAGTTCGTTTGGCTTTTGCTTTTGAGTTTTGCTTTGAGGAAACCTCTAAAGCCAGAGCAAAGGAAAGGAAATAGAATCTAATGCTTTAAAGTTCGCTTTGTATGGTGATTTTTGAGATTTGTGTAGGTTGTAGGTTGTTGGTTACACGGGTTAGGCATTACTATTACAATGACTTACTTTGGGTTTGGTTACGCTATATTATTTCCATGTGATCTGAAGCGAAAGTCAAATCTCAAGCCAAATTCTACAATAGTGCTAGTTTAGTTTACTATTTACTTACTGTACTGTTGTAGAAAAATCTCCATGCAAAATCTAAATTCTTTAGAATATTTTATTCTACGGGGACAATTTGTTGTGAAAAATGTTCAAAATATTTTTGCATGCATACTAGGTATGTAGTAGCTCAGAAAAAAAAGAAGTGCATAAATAAATTTTTCATTATTTCATCCCTTTATTGAAAAATTAAATCATTTTTTTCAGAGAAATATTTTTGCATGTACATAAATATGTGTTGCAAAAATTGAAGTTAGGTTTAGGCACAGTATACAAACGAAGGAAACTTTAGCTCGTGTAATCTAATGTAATGTAAGTAAGTTTCCTTTCCTTGTCTTCGGACAATTGTGCTTGTGCTTTAGTTTTGGTTTTGACACTCTGCCAAAAGCATGCGGCTTGAGTTGAGCTGCAGATCACTAGCCTGCTCTTTTCTTTAAGTATATATCAAATAGGAGGATTCCAACCATAGAACTAGTATTGCATTGTAATGTAATATAATATAATGTAATGAAGTTTCCTACAAAGTCAAGACTCCAGGCCAGACCATGCCAGGCCAGACAATAAGATACTGGACATTCCTAGTTCCAGAACGTTAGCATTAGCAATATAAACCAAATATACATACATAGTACCCATAACTATTACATATTACATCACATCACATAATATCACTACCTACTAAAAGACTAAAGCGTTTATTGTTACAGTTAGACTTATTGCCATTCCTCCGTCCTTAATACATAATAACTACTATATACATATAGAGCAATTCCTATACTTGGTATATCTGTAGAGAATTTTTTATTCGTATTGTTAGTAGTTTGGTTTTATATTCTTTCTCGTTAGCTCCTCATTACATTACAAATTTCGGCAAGGAACGTATAGGAAAACTCAAATAAATATCAGCTAAAATAAAGCATCTCTCCTTAAGATAGTTTAGGTCAGCTTGACTTGTTTAGCGATCATATCAGAAAACTAAAGTTTTATACATTGTATATTGTATCCCTCAAAGTATTTGTCTGTATTACATAGTATTTTGTATTTCTCATGTGCACTAAATAACCAGGGAATGGATAATTATTTTTTAAGCTTAATTAATTGTAAAATTTAACATCAAATGTTCTGCACTTTTGCATGCGAGCATTTTGCACACCAATAAAAATTGCTATTGCATTGAGTGAAAAAAAAATTAATTTCATATAATTTTAATTGAAAAATATTTCTAATTCTACAGTAAATTCAATTTTGGGATATACCTTAAACTTTCAATCAAATGTTGAAAGCACAAGACCTTAAAGTGGACCTTGTTTTCTATTTTAGGCTACCAAATTTTCGCCATTTTTAGGCATCGCGAATTAACTTTAAATTGGCCAAAGGTATTTGTTTCATTTTGAAAAATAATTTATTGTATTAATTATTTCTTGCCATTTTGTAATTATTTTTAATTATGTAGGCAGTTTTCAATAATATGATTTAATCCTTTTTATGGATTTAGTAAATAAACTATCCGTTCCCTGATTTATCACTACAGTCTAATACTAATAGCAATAGGTATTTGGATTTGGACATATGTAATTCCCTATATATAGATTAGTAAAAATAGTTAGCAAACTTTAGTATGTAATAATAAGTACCTACAATATGTTGTATATAAGCACTTGAATTGAATGTTTCTTTAGCCCACTCGTGTATAGTCTAAGTAAGTAACTAAGTTTTGTGAGGAAAATGAGCTCTTTTGCGAACTTTTTGTAAAAATGAGTGTGCTCTCGTAGACACGAGTTTTTCAGAGTTGAGTGAGCATCACTCTTCCTTAGCCTTTGACTTACGTTAGACTCCTAGTCGCTTTCGATTTCAAGAGCACAGCCAAACATCATTCACAGATGCACAAGATACAATTTATAGATAGCCCACTTAACTAAAACTTATCTTACATATATTTTACTCGACTGATACTGTTAACGTTAACGTAATGGCGATTGCCATTCCCACAGAGCCAAAGGCTTGGCCTAACCCAACGAGAATTACTACGTGTATGTTATGTACCTCTATTCTCTGCTTAACTGCACTTATGTCTCTCTTAATTCTTAATGTGTTTTACTACTGTACTACTGTACTATGAGATCTGTATAACAATAATAGTCTTTTTAAAATTGTCATTTCATTCCTATACTACCTACTCACTTGGTACTATATGTATATACTTCTTATGTAATAATTAAGCTCTTTATTTGCTTACTAAGCGTACTATACAAGAAATTTTTGATATTCATTACTTTTTAAAGATTCTCAACTCTGATTTCGTTTGTTTGTTATTGTAGTAAAAGTTTTACTACATTTACTTTACACAGACTTCTTGTACTTAGTTACTTTTAGTCAATTATCTAATTGTAAGTTTTACGCACTGCTCATTACTCCATAGATTTAGAAAATCCTGTTTCCTTTACATTAGTACATACTAACAGTTATACTTATATACGCAGCACACTCATTCATAAGTACTTAATAAGCAGTCAAAACAGTCTTACTTGGCAAAAGTAACATAACAATTTAACTTATCGTTATTTTTGAATATTTGCTTAACGAGTTCAATGATCTCGTTATGTACTTTGTTCAAAACGTTAACATTTTTCCTAATCAAGAAATCTTGACTTTCTGTACATGTGTTTTACTTAGTATTTCACTTTAATTGAACTTAATTTAATTTAAATGAGCTTGTAAAATTTTCCTTACTAAACTTTCATTCAATTGATATTAATTCAAATATTATTTTAACTATAGGCAAATAAATGTGTAGATGAATATCCTTAATGAGTGTCTGTAAAACTAAAGCATAAAACATAGTAAAAAGGGCCAAAAATATTATAATGCGAGTATTTTTCTGTTTTGCATAAGTAGATCATTCATAAGCCAGGTCAGGATTTATGATTAAGTCATACTTGAGTGATAATCTTTATTTTCTGCGTGTACCTAATTACAAACGAAAACTACTTATGCGACTTTATATTCATAAGAAGTATAGCCACATAATATTATAATCTTGCTAGAGTCTCCTTTTAGTCCATATAATATGTTTAAGCAAACAATCTAACTATTTTAAAGCCAAAAAATGTCACACTTAAAGGAGAAAATGAAGATTTGCAAACTCCGTTAGAATTTGTGACTCTGGAAGAAGAATGGCAACTTGGTGGCAATTTTTGTTAATGATGATATAATATTAACTAATATTAGCATATAATTTTTCTAAAAATTCTGAAATGTTTCCCTATAATGTTAGCATAAATGGTTTTAGTATAGTTTTGTATTCAATGTATTTTTATTATCATATTAACATTTAGCAAGTCAGAATCTACGCATAAAGAACAATACAAGAGGTATGACATTCACTAGAAATACAAAGTGTCAATAATAAGCATGTAATACGCATTATTATTGTGTAAAACGAAGTTAGTGCCCAGCCCACCGGGATAAATGCTATTTATCATGAATCATGATCATTCCCATCGTGTCAACTAAACCCATGCCAAACTACAACACAGTATTATTGTAGTGTAAAGTACAATAGAATAAAATGCAAATATTATCACACCAACATCAACAAAGCCAGCGACAACGACCAGACCAGTCTGGCTCTAGTGGTGACTAAATGTACGGTCACCATTATGTACCTAAACTATAAAAAGTATGCAAATTTTTTGTGCTCAAAGGGAACTTCTTAAGAATTTACATTCTGGTATCAACATATCCATCATAATCATAACGCACACTGACATTGCTTGCCTTGAATATTGAATTTTGAATCCACACTGTGAGTATTATGTGTGTAGATGTAAAAGGTAGCTAAAAAGCTACCTCTCTTTTAAAAATACTTTTTTCCCCATTACTTATACAGTCATTGTCATGTGTGGCATGACATGACATGTACTTACATTCATTCTCCATATAGTATACCTACCACACTCTTTTTTCTATAAGAATTTCATTCTGTAACATGTACGTGTTTTAGCATTATTCACGTAAATAAGTCACCTGTCTTGTCCTTTGAATGAAAAATTGATAAGGAACGATCAGATACCTACTTACTTACTTGAGTTATGCAATATTGTAGATATTTATTTATATCAGAGCAAAATCAAACTAAAACCTTAGCATTCAATCGAGTCGATCGCCTTGCTTATGAACTTGTTCCCACATTCGCCGTGAACATGTATATATTGCATGTAAATTGCATTTTGAGTTTTATTTTAAAACAGATCACTGTGTTGATAGAGTAAAAAAAATTAAATTCTGTGGGAAATTGAGAAATCTGAACTTATTCAGTATTACTGGTCTCTTCATACATATATAATGTAATATTACTACAAAATTTTAAATACTGAAATTCAGTAATGAATGTAAATTACACATTTGCTAAATGATAATGTAATTTCGTTAGTTTTTCATAGAAATGTTTAATGCAATGCTGATGTAATTTTAATTGACATTTCAGTGTAGTACTAACTAAATTAATTAAAACTGTGTTTTGTCTTGTTTTGCAAAGAAATAATTGAGGTAGGTAACTCTTTCGCTTAGTTTAGTATGAAAAAACGCATATATTCTCTCGATAGTTTAAAAGAAATCGATTTTTCATTTATATAATGTTTGTAGGCAGTGCCTTAAAGTGATTTGTACTTTGTAGTACATAACACGTATAAAATGTCGGCGTAGCCGAGCAAAGAGCAGATTTATAGGTGAGCAATTGTTAAGTGATCTCATCGCTACAGTACATATAGTCCAATATCACGGTTTCACATACATGCACTGCATAAAAGGGTAGTATACTATTTAGAAACACAATTTTCTTGTAAATACAGTGGGTAATAACCATTTATAGTTGTTTAGTAGTTTAGTGTGTATAAAATAAATAAACGTCGATACAAAACACACAACCGCACCGTACCACACACTTTAAAGCTACCTACCTACACCTTGCCTTGGTTTAGTTTATAGTTTACAGTTTATAGTATGGAAGAGAATTATTATATTGGAATCTCTTACACTTGTACATTACTGGAGAGAAGAGAACAGATTTTAGGAGTAGGAATTGTAAAGTGGATTGGATTGGTTTGGATGGATCCTCGCCTCGGTAAGGATCACAAGACTGAGACTTGTAGCGTTATGCTGAGCAAGTAAAGTACAGTAAGTCTCTTCTCCAGCCAAGCCAAGCCAGGCCAGGCCAGGAAAGTAGTTTAGTATAGAATATAAGTGTTCAGTTCAGTATTTGTGTAGCATTACATTATTGTACATTAGATTAGAACGCTCGAGTCTCTTCTCCAGCAGTTTAGTTTATTCCGGGCCATTCCGCACTTTATGCGTTTTTGTATTCAGACGAGACGAACGAGTCTCTTTGCTCACCAAGCCTTCCCTCTCCAACAAGAATATCAGTTCTATAACGACGATTGCACACTTTCTACCCTGGTGTACATACATGTCATAGTCTCAAAGGTCTATCAAACAAAAAGACCTAACAGTTTTTGAAAAAATTGTACTTTAAATTAATTTTGAACTCATTTAATTTCCAAAAGATAAATTAACCGTTAATATAAATGTAGTACATAAGCAAAATTGTATTTTCAGACACATTTATTGAAAATTAACTGCAAAAAGGCACACAAATTTGTACTTAGCTTCGCGAGGAATAAGAGCATGCTATTAAATACAACAAATAAGTATACAAACGTTTCCTAGATTACATTTTACGGTTTATTTGCTCATAAATAGTGAAAAAATTGTACTTTAAATTAATCTTTAGCTCATTTTATTTCCAAAAGATAAATTAATCGTTAATATAAGTGTGCATAGTCTAAATTGTATTTTCAGACACATTTATTGAAAATTATGTGCAAAAAAGCACACAAATCGGTACTTAGCTTCGCGAGGAATAAAAACATGCTATTAAATACAACTAATAAGTTTACAAACGTTTCCTAGATTACATTTTACGGTTTATTTGCTCATAAATCGTTCAAGTGTTCCAGAGATCACCTTTTTAATTACAGATTTGCGAAACTGAAATAAGAGTATTAATTTTAAATGTACGTACTTAACCGTCAATCTGTTATTAATTAATAAATGTAACATTAATGTATTTATAAATTAGACAGATCGCTTGATGTCAAATTTTCCATTAGAATAGTTTCTTACATTGAAAGTTTTTTCAGACTTTATTTTCTAGGACACATACCTGTTTATAAGTTGCTATACGACTGTCGTCGAAGTGGACTTGGTTTCTCCGTCCTCACTCCATCCAGCAGCTCCTTCTGTTTCGCTACATGCATGCATACAAATCCCGTTCTTTTCTCTCTTTTAGTGTCATTGTTGCGATTGCCTTATTTTTCTTGCCGGTGCGGTCCTATGATTTGCATTTTTATCTACACTCTTAACTCACTGTGTATTGTATTATATTCTATTCTTCTTTTATTCTCTAATGTTGTTCTTGTTATATAAAGCATTACTATTGCTATTACTGTTACTGTTACTAGCTTGCTTATTATATTCTATGAAGTTGTAGTTTTCTACTTACCTAAGTTATAAACGTATTTATTTATGTAGGTAGTAGGTAGTAGGTAGTAAGTAGGTATTGCTGATGTAGGTACATAGAAATAGACACTTTTCTCCGAATTACGTAGAAGCACCATGGAACTCAACATTTAATATATACCAAGTTATAGAGAGATTTAGAAATATATCAGAAAACGAGTGTAATTCTACTTTCCACCGTATACACAGTATACAGTACACCGAACCGAATGTCTTTCTCATGAGCTTTCCATTCAATCCTTTACTCAATATTCTAATGCTGACTACTATGTACTATGTGACTATTTCCATGTTGAGTTCCCTTAACTCGAGTTAAATCCATCTGAAAATCTCTGGAGAATGTAACGCAGCTGAAGTTATGTTATAATATTATAGTTAGTTCCTACTTCGTACATTCTTCCACACATGTTTACAAACTTCAGGGTGAAATTGACTAAAAAAGGGATAAACTTCCACGGGTATTTCTTCTCCAGATATTTTTTATTGTAAACAACATTTATTTTCGAAATATCTATCTAAATTTTTTTTTATCTAAGGATTAATTTTTTCTATTCAAAATAATTACGGTGGTGTTTGTTGCATTCTAAATTATTTTTGTAAATACAGAAATGTGCAGAAATAAATTGCTAATTTTATGTCAACTTTTTGCAATTTCTATAAATACAAAAACAACTAAACGTATTCATGATGCGTTCCTTTGTTTTCGTCACTTTGTGTCCTTTCCCTTTCTGTTCGCTCGTGTTCCTTACGACCCCAAAAACTCAAGCACACAGCATGCTTCATCTGGCACGGCCTGGCCTGTGCCTACCTTTTTTACCTTCTCTGTAATCTGTGATGCAAACTACGCAATAATGTTATAATTTAGCCACGTATAATTTAGTGGATCATGTAACTCCGTAATGTTGCGTAACATTGTTATAAACACTTAAAGAGCAGAAAGACAAAACTTTTATGCATTCAAATATGTGAATTCAGCACGAACTTAATTCTCACTCATTCAACAAAACAGAAATTGCAAGTCTTAATTTTTGCTTGACAATATCAAAAGAGGCTATATCACACAAACGTAAGTATATAAATACCACAGATAGGGCAAGAATGTGCAAAAAAAGTATCTACAGGAAATACAAATATCTTGTAAAGGAATGAAGGAAATTA
Source organism: Tomocerus mixtus (assembly GCA_034694165.1). Taxonomy (NCBI): domain Eukaryota; kingdom Metazoa; phylum Arthropoda; class Collembola; order Entomobryomorpha; family Tomoceridae; genus Tomocerus; species Tomocerus mixtus. The sequence goes on from JAQFYC010000949.1 coordinate 29,010, forward strand.
ACTAACATATACTTAAGTACTAGCTTAATTAATTGCTAATTATCCTTGTAAATAAATGTTAAAAATGATCATGTGACCGAGTATTGGCAATGAATATAGAGTGTTGCATAGAAATTGATGTTACATGCAATTCATTGATATTTACGAAAAATGTGCAAAATATCTGCAGCAATATGAATAATGCATTTTTTGCAATAATTCATCATGGAAAACAATTTTACAGCAATTATTGTAAAGTGTGCTATATTTTGTATCATTTTTTTCTGTTTACCTATGACTTAATGATATAAACTAAAAAATACTAGGAATTTGCAATAAGTAAATCAGAAAATCAAAAATCAATTTTAAAGCATAGGTTGTTTATTGCACATTTTGCAACTTTGTGAAAAGCTGAAAGTGCTATAATGTTCCTTAAGTGTTAAGTAGTTTAACTCTAGGTATAAAAATAGTTTGTAGAATTGCATTTAATTATAGGTATTTACCTAGGTAGTTAACTTGTCAATGCTAAAGTAATTATTTATTTTGCAAAGGAAAGTATTAGCAATCTTTTCAGACACGCTGATAATACGATACTCTAATCTAATGGAATGGAAAACCGACCTTGAGAAATAGAATGCAGTTGTACTTATCGCCATTCTTAACTAAACTAGATCGAATTACTTTTTGAATTAAGAGTTATAATTTATAATACCTTGTGGTACAGTACTGTTATGTTCTATTTATACTTACTTACCTAGATATAGTACCTAAGCTTACGTAAAAGCGACATGAATTAATTCTCAACTTGTTATACCATACATACCACAGAATGAAAAGTATTTTGTCTTGTCGTGTCTTCTTTGTAACCTTATTAACAAGAGTGATTATTAGTTTGTTACATTTTACATTCCTTTAAGTACAGTACAGTACACCACAGTCACAATGTGTATTAACTAGATTATTATTGTATTTATCGTGAGCAAAGTTAATACAATTCCTTTGAAACTTTAACTGTGCGAGTAAGTGTATTATGTATGCCTACAACTTAATTACTCCTCCATACTTATGTAGTTAAAAGAAAAAAGGTAATTTTTCCATTGTTGACAGCCAAGTCAACTCAAATTGCATTATTGCATCATAAAACGAATGTTACTATTTATTTACCTATGTAATTAGCTGAAAAAGACATGCATTTTTTCCTATTCGTAGTATTACAACTATTACAAGCTCAGAATATCTAACTATACAATAAATTGTTATTGTTGCTGTAAGAGTAAAGGAGAAGTGAAATGAAACGTAACAATATAAAAAGACAAATTATATGTATCAATCTATAAACAGAGAACACTTAAACCTAAGTAGAGTATACTTGACTTTGTACTGTAAATTGCACAAACATTCTATTGTTTAAATCACCTTCAGTTTAGGTCATGTACTTTTTAGTATACTTACAATTAGGTAGAACATTTTCAATTTTCAATGTCTTCTGCTCTTATTCGAACTACTTCCGTTGCATTTATGTACCCTTCTATTCTATTCCAAATTCATTTCTTGCCACAATGCAGAATAACACTTTTAGTAAACATAAGTGTTATTCTTATTGGGTTTAGTGTATAATTTTATGATACACTAAACCGAATGATTGCTGTATGAGTATCATTTCAGTCAAAGCCAAGCTTAGAAACCAAACGAAATCAAACCGCAGAGATAGGGTAACAAATCAAATCACATTATTCTGAGGCAGATGGAATTTCATTTACATTCCTTATGCTTTTATGTATACAGATTTACATGTTACATAAGATGGTTAACGTAATACAGTAGTGCAATGGTAACAATTTAAATGAAGATTCTCCAAATTGGAATGCGATATGTTAGTATTTATTTAACATAATATGTACATGGAGGAATAATTAGCTAATATATAATTTTTAACTGCAGATATAAAATATTAACTTCTAATACACATTTAAAAATGTGCTTTATTTATATAAAATATTTCAACAACGATGTGCATAATGCATCTGATATTTCCTTTTCAAACTAAAAATACGTAATTGCTAAAATATTATTGTTAATATTTAAATTGCACATACATATATAGTAATGCATCAGAGCAGTAGCAGTAGTACTCGTAGTAAGTCTGCATTTATTACATGTAAACTAAACATTCGCGAATGATAATCCTCTTTGCCATACTTAAATACTTACTCCACATTACAGACAGGCTGCTGGTTTGAATTGTTCCGAAACAGCTCAAATAAAATAATAAGTAGACATACACGAGACAGACAGAAACCGAACCAAAGCTCGAAACGTAGATAAATGCCCAACTATATTTAATTCTATTCTATCTAAGTCGCGATGTATCGTATACATAATTTGTAATGATATTCGCCAGTTACTTACATATACCTTATATATACAGTTCAATCTGCATGTATGGAATTTCTCTGTAAGGAACGAAATTTTGATCATCTGTTTGGGTTACCTTCAAAAAAGCCCAAAGGAAAAATCCAAACAGACATTTAACTAACATTTAGTTTGAGAGAAGTTTATAACGATATTTCTTCCGAATTTACCAATATTTTAAAATATTTTCGCAATTTAAAGTATTACCTTTTAATGCCCAGTACACTTAAAATCATCTAACAGTATAAATTGTGTATAAGGAGGAATGAGGAATAAAAACAATGTGCAACACTTTACTGTATATATTTTGACTTTTATCGGAATTTAAGATATAAATATAAGAAATTTCTCTAGGAAAGGGACTAGCATGATACCTAAAGATTCCATAATACATAGAATGCACTGTACATGTATTAGATAACTTTCAGTCGGATCAGAAACTACGACTTTAATACTAAACTTTAGCATTTACGTACCTAGTAAACTTGTATGGGAATCTAAGAATAGCAAAACATGACTTCTGTTTAGTTTTGGCAATATTATTATAGTTTAAAGCTGATTCTGTGATCTGTAATAATGAATACTCTGTTATTTAGTGGATGCCTACAGATACTAAACTTTTCTCTATAAAGAGCTTAAAGGTGGAGATATTTAGCTAGAAGTCCTACAGTACATACCTACATACATAATAGCGAGAGAGATAAGTAGGGAATGTTGAATCGACACCAAATTAGAAAATAGTTGCTTTTGCTTGTTATAATTCTGGCTAATTGGATTCTAGTTCTATGCATTTAGTTTGAAAACAATGTTTATTATAAGTATCACACGTCACACTACTAATTATTACACATAACTTTACAGCATAATAGAATGTGATATATCATCGATTACTTCTCATCGCTTAGCGAGGCTAGAATTATATTCACGTTCACGAACAATAGAATGCAATTCATGTATGGAGAACAGAATCTACAATCTACACACACAAATCCGATTTGTAGAGCAACGCTAATATATATTAACGCCAAAATAACAAGTTAATACTAATACCCTAACACATAATACAATACAAAGTGTATAAAACTGCGAATTAGTTCCCATGTTCCTTTCCATTATAAATCATACTATTTGCGTAGTTCGAATATTGTGAACAATCTTAGAATTCTGCTTCTGCATGTCTGTATGCATGTATGCTTTAATTTTCCTTTTATGTGAAGTTTCACATACATTCGTTTTCGTTTACTCACTACTATGTTACACTAATGACACTCAAATTGAATTTATGATGTTCTAATTAATTCATTGTACGAAATTAGCAACAAATATTCTGCAAATCCATTAATTAGCAATAATAAAGCCTGTAATTAATTTACGCTGAATATGTAGTGTGTAATTAATTTGAGAAGGTGATCTAGTGCGCATTAATTACATTCTTTTTCGTGTCTTTGAAAATCTAGCACAAAATCAGTGGAAAGCATATTATAAAGCATTTTTTCTTGTAATTATAATTCGTATTAATGCAACGTGTAATTAATTGTTATTAATTAATAGAAAATAGTAACATATTTCCAATATGCAAGTTTATAATTGGAAATTGTGTCTAAAAAGTAATATTTTTTCTTTATAGGTGATTGGGCTCTCCCACATAGCAGCAGTATGGGCAGTCCCCCAGAAGAATTCCAATTCCCTGGACAAGTCCTCAGCACTGGATCCCACAAAAGCCAAAATAATGAAGCAAATCAATAAAGTCAATGATGACGGGTAACATACATTTATAAAATAGGCACAAGCACCGTAAATATCACATAATGTAAGGAAAAGTTTGTTCTTAATTATCTAAATGCTCCCATTACAGGAGTTACACATTTGGCTATGAAAGCGACGACGGTTCCTTTAGGTAAGAAAAAATCGCCATTAATTGGAATGAAAGGACAGGAGTGTGTGAAATATTTATTTCAATTATCTTAATTAGATCGTTAAGAAAGGAAATTGAAATAAAACTGAATGCATTGTTTATAATGTACATACATTCTGTATATACACTCTTTCTCGATTTTTTGTCAATAATTAATGGTTCGGGGGGAATTATATTATGTAAACTGAATATATTAACAATTTGTTTCCCATGTCCGATCTAGGACCCTATATACTGTATCAAGGATGTCAAGTATGCATTTAGGGACTATACTATAAGTGCAAATTTAGGCTAACTGCCTTTTCCGTTTCTTTTATACTGTTATGTTTGTAAGGGAATCTTTACAACCCATCTTTAGGTATCTTTTAGTATCTTGTTACCCCTCACATTTACAATATGGGCGAATGGAAGTGTACTGATTAGGGGAAAAGATGGGAAAGTGAGTTTAGGTTCCTGATAAAAAGAAACATTTCTTTTCTATAGTAGTACATACGTACATTGAATGTGAATTCCTTGACGATCTCATCTCCAGTTTCCAGTTCACTCCAGTAGGTTATTTTATAGGTATCATCGTATAACTTGAGTTTTATTCAGTTTCAGGTCAAATGATCCAATAACTTAGGTTTAATCTTCTCATATGGGACTTCATCTGACACCAATGTTATCATCGTTACTTCCAATCTTATGATCTATCTGTCCCTTTGACTTTAGCCAAATATTTCCCGCAGATGGTTTAAGTTTAACTTGGAAAAAACTCATTTATTCCATTCAGACTCTCTGACACAATAATATTTCTCATGTACATACTAGCTCTAGTAGTTGTGTCCTTGTATCTGGAATCTGGACTGGAAAATAGTTTATCTCGCTTTACGCTCCACGAAACAGAATATTACGTTACTTTTTACTAAAAGTTTTGGAAATCTGTTGGGAACTTTTGCATAACAAATTCTTTTTTAATTTTCTGCACTCTGCACTGTTTTATTAATTATGATATGACTATATCCTTCTCAATCTGAATACATAAATTGTTTGTTGCTCGTGAATTATTTTTGAACATGTTTTTTTGTTATAGAGTGGAGACAAGAAACAAAGACGGAGTCGTGAAAGGAAAATACGGCTTCGTCGATCCTGGAACCGGTAAGTTTGCCAGTTTTGTGTAGTAAAGGAATTTTGTTATAGTAAGTTTAAGTACCTAAGAAAGTAGTTGATAGTTTTCTGACAATAAATCTTGTTCTTTTTAAGAGTTTCTTCTACTTTGTGTGTAGGCATATCAGAAAATCACAATTAATTGTTGTAGCCAAGTAGGTACTTAACTTTATCTCGGAAGAAAATAAAGGGGGGAACTGTTTAGCAATGTAAAAGTTGGGAATATAATTTTTTGTGATTTTTCTGAACTGCAGGTGAATTGAAAGTTACTGAGTACACTGCTGGAGAAAAAGCAGCAGACTCCCAATCTCAATCAGATGAGTATCCAGCAAATTATCGAGTTTCCCCAACATCTCAGTCAGCATCATCTGACCAATCTACTTCTGCCCAAACACCAAAGGCAAACAAAATTGCCCGTCCAGCACCAAATAATAGCTACGATGATGAAGTAGACGTTGACGATGGTCCCAAGCAATACCAGGGATCTCAAGCTAAAACACCTACCGTTGACGCCCAGGATGATGAAGATTTCCGTTCTTTTGGAAACGGAGCACAACAAGCTTACCAACAAAGAAGACAAATTCAATCCCGTCAAGGTGAACTTGGAGGACCAGGACAAGGACCCAGCCAGGGACCACCAGGACCCCCACCACAATTCTTCTCTCAACAACAAGATGGTAGACAATTCGGAGGGGAACGACCAAGATATGTCCCAACTAATGACTACAATGACTTCCAGGGCTTCCCACAACAAGGTGCTCCTCAACAATACAGTGGTGGTCCATCCCAGTTTGGAGGTCCCCAATTTCCACAAGGATTTAACGCTGGTCCTCAACAATTCAATGCTCCAGTCCTTCGCTCTCCACAAAATTCCGGACAAGGACAGTTTGATATCTCACCCCAAGGATTTGGACGTCCTCAGATTCCTCAAGGTATTCGTGGATCCCAGGAAGATCTTTCTCAATTCGGTGGGCAAGGACGTTATGAAGAACCACAACAGAGATTGAACTTCCAAGCTGGTGGCCCTGGACAAGGACCTTTTGCAGGATTTGGAGGAGCTTCACCCAATGGTAGACAATTTTCCGCTGGACCTTCCCAAAGAGGACGTGAACCTTATACACCAAACATTGAATTAGATGGATACAGTGAGGATGCTGATCAGGTTTGTTCTTAATAGTAGAAAATGTATTTTCAGTCAAAAATAAGAGGAAAGGGGATGTAATTTTGAATTTTTTAATACTCCAGGATGGATTTGTCGACACACCACCAGGTTCCCTCGGAGGAAAATCCGCTCAAGCTGCTGAAAAGCAAGGAGTCATCAAAACCCCAGATGGTGAAAGAGTTGGAACTACACAAGGCGATTACAGTCCTCAGGCTTTGGGCCCAGCTTCCCAATTTTTGGGAGGAGGAAGAGCTTCAATTCGACCCGGTCAAGGAGATATCTCACCATACAATCCACAAGCCCAACAATTGAGCCCTGAACAAATCCAACAAATTTACAACCAACCCCAATTCCAAGGAGGAAGACCAAACTTCCCAATATCTCAATTTGGAGGACAACAATCTGGTCAACAAATTCCCCAACAATTCTTGCAACAAAATCCTCAATTCTTAGGTCAGTCCGCTTACCCTCAACAAGGCCCATCCCAATTCGGACAACAATATAATCCCCAGGGATTCCAACAAGGCCCACAATACAATCCCCAACAGTTCGGAGGATTCGGCGGACCAGGAGGTCCCGGAGGACAAGGGCAACAAATTCAGTATTCTCCCCAAGGTGGTCAAGGTGGTATCCCCCCACAATTTTTGCAAGGTGGACAAGGAGGACCACAAAATATCCCACCTCAGTTTTTGCAAGGAGGACAAGGAGGACTCCAGGGTCAAGGTTCAAGAGGCCAACAATTTAGCAACCAGTCCCCATCAGGAAATCCCCTCCAATCCGCTGGGTTCCCCTTCGACTACAGTCCCGGCTATCAAGCTGGTCCAGGTGGGGCTCCTAGTGCAATTCCCGTTCAACCTGGAACCCAAGCCAGATTTCCAGGAGCAGGTGGTCCAGGACAAGGTCCACAACAGCAAGCTTTCTTCCCAGGGGGTCAGCCATCTTTCGGCGGTGGACGATTCCCAGGAGGAGTACCTTTAAGTGGACAGCAAATCCCTCAGCAATTTGTTCCACAAAATTTTGCAGGGAACAGACAAGGAACCCCTTACGAGGGACCTTCTAGCAAAGAATCCGGCGAAGGAGCCAAGACGAAATAAATAATTTCAGTCCATTGCATTATTCCAAGCTACTATTGTTTACAATTTTTATTACAAATTACTATGAATGCTAACTGATAGATAAATGTTGATTTAATTTGTTTGGCTGTTCTGTTCTAGCAAGTCTGCACAATTTTCCTGTATTATAGATATTATGCATGTTGAAACGCAATTACTATTGTAAGTATTATGCCCGTATGTTGAAGTCCAATATAAGTATCTATAAAACAGTAAGCTACACACAATAACATTTAAAACCAAAGGACAAACACTTCTAGGAATGATAATGTGATAAGAACATTTAAACAGCCAAGAGTCACGCATAATATCAGAGAATTATTGACTACCAAAAACCTAATTCGCAATTTAGAAATTAAACCAGTATCATTCTATGTGCTAAAATTAACGGAAGTGAAACTACTATATTTAAATAATCTCAAGATTTACAACTTTGATTAATTTCCCAATTTATTAACTTCCAAAAGTAATGAAATTTTAATGATTTGTTTAGGAACCCCATAAAAGTGAAAGTATTAGCGGGAGATTATTGACCCACATTAAGTTTGCTTAAATTACATTACATTGCCGTTTCTGTGCGTAATAAGTACTTAATAACCGTAATTTAATTTATTTTCTCATTTAGAGCTAGCCAAATAATTTCCGCTAAAGTTTTACAGTCCCACGTTATCCGGCAGCATAATCCTAATCTTGAAATTGCGACTTGCGAATCAGTATAAATGAATATAGCAATAAATAGAAATTGTGATATGAATCTCAAAAACATTATGAGAGACAGCAAATATATCTTGCACTTACTTGTTGTCTTACATTAAGTTGTGTAATAAGTCCAATAACAATAAGAAGGTACTTAAGTTTACTTAAGTTCACAATGGCCGTATTTATATATAATTTGCCCTTAAGAAGTGGTTTACTCAACTGTAGGTCAACATTTGCAGTGAGATAATGTTGAGCTCAACGCAATGAAATGTAATCTATTGTGTCTATTTGTTATGTCGTTTGGCTTTCCTTTGTTTGTGTACTGTCTGTGTAGCTTTTCTGTATAAGTATTTGTATTGTATTGTGTTTGTTTTCTATGTATAAGTCTAAAGTGTAAGTATAAGTGTGTCTGTTGATTTTGTTTGTGTTTGGGCCTTCATCCGTGGAATGTATCTGTTACTTGCCTTGTCTTGTCTTTTATGGTTTGCTTCAGATTCCTTCCTTCCTTAACTTGGATTTTGGATACCTATTTTATATTATACATTGCATTGTAAATGTAAACTTTATGGCACAGCTTTTTGTTATGTAGAATACACTAATAGTCCGTACTAAGTACTACACTACACCCATGTTCATAATCGGGAAGATTGCTTCTATATTCAAACAAAACAATGTACGATAGCGCATAAAGAAATTCTGAATTTTTGATTCAGAAAAACAAAATTTGTGTCTTTCTTAGTGCACGAATGAAAAAGTGGAAGTATTTTTACAAAATTATTGAACCCCATTGCCACATTATATTAACATTTCAATGAATTGTGGTTTCTGTGCGAAATTATAAGAAAGAAACTTGTTTTGTTGGAATAGAAGCAATATTCCAGAGTATGATCTTGATTGGCTGATCTACAGCTCTGTGTGTATAACATAAAAAGTCCGTTATCGTAAAGTAGCATTATAGTTAAGTTATAAGAGTCAAGTCAACTAAAGCCAAGTAGTCAAAAGTCAAGTCACCATTATATTAAAGCTAAAAGCTACTGACTTTAGTGAGAATGTTGCAAATATCTGTCTGGTCTGGGTGAGTATTAACTTAGCAAACTCTTGGCTTTGGATTTTGCTTTAGACTTTAATCCTTAAGACGTGCTATTACTGCTATTTTCTACGCATAGTATCCTAATCCTTGCTATGTACATATAAATTCTCAAATCAAGACACACTTAATGTTCTGTGAAATGTATGCCATTGTATTCTATTGTATTATTGTGATGTGGAAATATGGATTGAGTGAGCGAGCGAGTGAGTTAAAGTGAATGGCTGAGCGGATGCGTGAAAACCTTCTCTTGTTTTACATAAGTGTGAATGAATGTGAAATGAAATTTCTGATCTTTAACTCTGAATGTTGGAATGTTTGAACGTTTGAAACTGAATGTCTGTCTGTCTGTCTGGTGAGATTTTGAATTACAAATGTTTAAGCAAGGTTGCAGAATGTTTATACTGTGTTTTATGTAAGGTATGTATATTTTGTGTGTGTGTGTTTAAAGCTTGAAGTGAAATGCTTATCTATATTTACTTACCTATATAGTACATTAAGAGATATACATTAGATTGTAAGTCTAATTTAAGATTTTTACCTGTAAAACGAATATTAACATTCAAATAGCAAATTAAGGACCATTACTATTACTACTATAGTACCTACATACCATTAATCGTATAATAATAAATATAAAGAAATGCCTCGACAGTATAATAGTTATAATTATTTGTACATTGAAACAATATGTATGTATTAATTATATGTATTACTCTAAGATGACTGTTGTAATACGAAATAAAAAATTCAATTTACTACGTGATATAGGAGAAAGTGTGCGAATTTATTCATTAATTATTAATTGTGAGTAATTCATGTCCTTACGTTGCAATTTTATAGCAGGTGGATTTCATTTTGATATGAGCGTTGTAATTTATTTAGCTAATTAGTATTACAATTATTTTTCTTAAAATTCACTAGGTTATTTTTCGTAATGGATTATTGAAAATTCGAAGACAGTACAGCGTAGTATACTTTGCTAACATATTATTTGTAAAAATAATGGCAAGCATTTCAGTGAACACATACTAAATTGGCGAATAACTTTTAATTGGACATTTATAAAAACATGTTTATATAATTTTGGACAAAAGTAGGTACCAACAACATATTATCTAAATACAATACATTTATAATATTTCACAGCAGATTTTTCTTTTGAACAGATTTTGAATTTTTCTATTTAGAGTTAAGTCAGCTCAAACCTTAAATACAAAGCAGATTATGGTACTTAATCTGTACATGAAAAATAATTCCTATCATTTTATACGGAAACTCGTATTTATATTTTTATTTTAATGTCGTAAAATCAAAGTTGCTTAATTTCTTAGATTTTTGAGCTATCCTGCCTGAATTTGATGTATGTAATATGGATTATGCATTTTGAAGATTTAATACTGATTTTAGCTGCAACAATAAACGAAGAAAGTTATCTTTACTTTATGTGGATAGTTATTGGTATGTGAATTCTATTAAATAAAAATAATATTAGGACCTCTTTGCGTAATATATAATCTTGATTTAGTATTCCCCTTGCGTCAAGTTTCTTTCTTGTCATACTTGAAACTTGAAATTCATTACTATTCACTTGAGTTAATGTAATATATAGGAAATAGAATTCCTACAGTCAAATCCTTCTTAGCCAAAATCCATAAATTATTTCCACTCTTACAATTCATAGCACATTCAGACAGAATTGGAATGAATGATTTCCATAATTTAAACCATCCATGAATGCTAACCAAAATTTTATAAATACTACAGATTAGTGTATCCCGGTCTACGTGACATTTAATGAAATAAAGTTTTGGTAAGAGCCTATAGGAAGGTAGACAGTATTAGTACAAGTTAACGTTCAAATTATAGGAATAATATTATTTCAACAGGAAAACTAAAATATCCTTATCGTTTCGTTAGTACTATGCAAATCTAAGGAATTCTAATTCGTGAGCTGAAAAGCAGAATTAGAAACTAAGAAATTATTTCCATAATATACGCGTAACTTAACTCCTTCTCGTGTATTTCTTTTCCTATCTTTATGCCATTTCAATTGGTGAATTATAATTACCGTAATATCTAAATTGATACACCTGGGGAGATTTAAAAGTAGTTTTTAAGGTTTTCTGAAGTAAATAAATATATTTCATAGCGCAAATGACTCTTTTTAAAATAAAACAATTTTTTCCTTATTTTTTTAGCACGGAAGACCATACTACAGAGTAGGCATTATCTGTATTGGGGAATGCTTCTGCAGATCTCTTTAGTCTCAAAATGAAAACTGGGTTAACATTTTTTAACTCTGAAGCTAAAGTATTCAAGTAATTAATTTAGTCATTCAATGGTATCAACTAATTTAATCAAGTAATTTTCTTAGCGATTTTAATTATACTCTTGCATTGAAATGCTAGTATGTTACATTTAGAACAATATTTTTGTACATCTAATGCTTATCGATAGTTTAAAGTGGATCTATGGTACTTATAATCTTGTTTCAGGAAGGGGATTATGTTCTGTAGGAAATATTTCCACAAACGTACCCTCTTAATCATGTTGGGGATATTATTGTTAAAAGAGGGTTGATTTATTTTGTTTTTACGGTATATCCTATGGTAGTAATGTAGGTTAGAGTTGTATACAGAAGTGAACTATCTGTCTATAGACTTTGTGCCAATAAATTAAGTTGACATTGGAAATTGGCATTCAGGGCTCTTCAAATGTCTCACTCAACTCTTTCTTATTCCTTTTAGTGCTGCGTCTCCAGTAGTCTCTTTTCTTTAGTCCAGCCAACAGCCAAGCCAACCAACGAACCAACCCAGCAGACTACAAATATATAATGTATATTGTATAAGTAGATAAATAGGTACATACTCTTAACCTAACTACTAGGTAATACAAGAGTAAGTAGAAGAACATTGTATCCATACATAGTGACTTTGGTTTCCTTCGGTTTACGTTAGCATTGGCTGCAATCCTTATCTCATCCAAAGTAAATCACCGTAAAGTGACTTAAATTCACATAATTCTTCTTTGCTCCACTTGGACTGAGTCACGAGACTCTTCGCCAAACAAAACGGTTCTTCCGCACTCTTCATTCTACTGAACCTCAACAAAACTGAGAGGCAGAGGAGAGTCGACGTGCCCCGTCGCGTCCTTCATTTCCTTATTCCCCACATTCCAATAATACCCTCCCAGCCACAAGACAAAGAGATTATCTTTGAAATCGGCACAAGAAAATCGCAATATTTTTTACTTGTACTTAAAAAAATTCCTATAATTTATTGGATTGCAAATTAGGAAATTGTATGCATTGAGTGTGTCAATTTTTTTAACATCAAGAAAAACGACAGATTTTCTTCTCAAATACGGATTGTTTGTAATGAGGATGTTATTGGTTCAATCAAATTGCTCTTCTCTTCGATTTTGACCTAAAAATTGGAGCTTTAAGGAATGCTCAGTATAAGTATGTAGAATATTTGGACTTTTAATGTAATTTTGCCAAAACTGCAAAATTAAGTGAAGAATAAAAATGTTGTCATCAAAAATAAAGATGAATACTGAAGTCACGGTTTGGAATAATCGACAGGATTAACCGTGACTAGCAGATAGCACATGTACAGATAGATGCAATTATGAAAAGGAGAAAGCATGTTAAAACTTACATTCTAAGCAAGTATTTTGCAGAAACACTTTCACGCTAATGTTAAGTGGAGAATATTCAGAAAATACTTGAAAATTTACAGAAATAAAGAGTTTTAGTGAACTTTTTCTTCCAGATTTTTCAACGTTTTTTCTAAATGACTCGATATGCACCTCCAACTTCTAAAAAAATAAATTGAAAATATAGGAAGCTAGTAGAAACCCGACAATTCCAGCCCTGAAGCGTATGAAAGTTTAATTAGTAGTGTACGATGTTAGTAGTTGGTAGGGTGGCATGGCCGTTTTTTTCTTAAGGACAGTTTGTTATGATAAATATGTAATAATAATGGTTCCCAGACGGATGCGGTACTTTATCATGTATTGTATGTATTATGTACAAGCTAAGGAAACTACTTTTTAAAACTTGGTAT